>JAIXNV010000914.1:0-16210 GCA_020917445.1 Riparia riparia
AGGGGTTATGAAACTGCTTTCCAAAGGGAATGCTTTCTTTCCTTATCTCTCCTGCCCTGTTTGCCAGGAATAAAGCTCTTCTGAAGCTCCCCTCAGGACACAAGGCAATCTATGTTGGCACAGAGCAGGAGGGGCAAACTGCTGTTGCCAGCGCAGAATATTTGCTCTGAAGTGCCATGTGTGTGAAATAGAGACAGGCTACAAGCTCTTCTCACCAGGACAGAAAAATTGGGAGCTCCTTGCAAATAAAGCAGCTCCACAAGGCCAGGGGGCCAGGCTCTGCTCAGCACAGGACACAAGGAGGAGAATACCTGACTCCAGAAACCCATCTGGATAGCCAGAAAACTGCTCTGCCATGCTCCAAGTATCCAGCTCTCCTAGGAGAGCAAGGGGTTTCTGAGAAGATGCTGAGGGTTGGTGTGACTTCCACTGCCAGAGTTTCTAGAGACCCACAAGTCTGTGTCAGCAGCTGTTTTGTGATGGGCAAAAAGGTACATCAGCAGATCAGGCATGTGGCAGGCAACGTTTGCCACGAAGGTGAGATAAGGACACACACACGTGCTTGTAGGAGGCAATAGGACTAACTGGGTCTGTGACAGGAATGTTGGTAAGAGGAAAAGCTCTACAAGGGAGAATGAAGAGATTGCTGAGTGTGATCAAATGGGAGTAAAAGCAACAAAGTGATGAGGAAGTGACCCAAAAATGTACTCATGCAAAATTCAGTCTAAGATTTCACTGAGGAAAAGGTGACAAGTAGCAAACAGGGGAAGCAGGCAGACAAGCCCTGGATGGCTTTCTGCTTCATGGGGGCCCAGCCCTCCTCTGCAGGGTGTGCTGACAGCTGTGGTAAGTGGTCAGCCTCCATCCCTGGGGCACTCCAGACACATCTGGTGAAGGCAGAAAGAGACAGCGCTTATTGGATCTGTTCTGAAAGCAGAGGAGGTTCACATGCATTAGAGTAAAATCCAGAGGAACAAAGTGGGAGTAAGAGAAGCCTGGGGTAGTGCAAGTGCCCTAATGCTAGGAGCAGAATAAGCCCCTTTCAGGGGCTTGGGTACCCCCATGTGCCATAGACTTGGTTAGGTTTCCTGCTGTGCTGATGAAGGCCCAGTGGCAATCTTCCTAGGAGGTGTAAAAAGGGGTGAAGGTGATTGCAGTGCTATCCAACATGCTGAATCAAGATTTTTTCTCTATCTGAGAACAAAGCCCATGAAATTCTTGGCATTTTGGCCTGTTCTGCAGTGGATTAGTATTGGCAAAGCTTTTGCTATCCTGTTAGCTCTAGCTTCCTTTCTGTTCTTGCTTTTTTTTTTTTTTTTCAGTTGGGTTTTTAAAAATTTTTAAAGGTTTTTTTAACCATAAATATCTGAGTTATAACTCTGTCATTAACTCAGTTAATATCTACTTCTGCCTGCCATGGCCCTGTAGACAGCCCAGGTGCAGTGCAAACCCTGTGGCAGGACATTTGCTGCAGGAGGAGTGCATTGGGCATGTTTAGGGACACTTTAAGCACTTTTTCCATAGCCTGTAAGTCCCCCCACGTGCATCTCCAGGAGCTCTGCTGGTATCTTTGTGTGGCTTTCCACTAACACTACTGCACAGCACGGCAGAGAGGGTGTCTGAGCTCCGGCATCCTCCAGCTTTGTGCTGGTCAGTGCTTGCAGGCTGTGTGAGCAGTGAACCTGTGTGCAACAGTGACCTGAGGGTGGTCCTCCAGATGTGCTGTGTACACAGCTGGAGCACCAGCTGTGTAAGTAGTCTGTGGCACAGGCAGAAAGCAACTCAGGAGCTTGCTGCATTTAAAACAATTTGAGTCCATCCCTAATGCTGCAGCACAAGCACCAACATTCATGCTAACCTCTTGTCAGGAAAGAGATGCCACCCGAGCCTGCAGGTACAGGGACACAGAGAGGAGGACTATGTCCTCTCTCTCACCTGGGCTGTGGGCTTTCTCCCTGGGTCTCCCTTCCCTCTGCAGCAAAAGCTCTGCATGATTATGAAACTGTGGCAGAGCAGACAAAAAAAACGCTGAGTGAGGAAGAGAAGCATAGCGGGCAGTCACACAGTGTCACAGTTAATCCCTTGTAGATTTTCCCCAACAAGAGTCTGTGGATATCAAAGAGCATCAGAGGTTGCCACAGGCTGTTTGTGGGGTGCAGAGCAGGGATCAGTTTTGGTAAAACCAACATTGTTTCCCTGGTAGAGATCATTCTGTAACGCCTAATGAAGGACAGAGTAGGAGCTTGTGCATGGATTAGTGCAACCTCTCTGTTGACCTGCGCTAACCCACAGAGATGATACTGCAATAAATAATCAAACACATCAGGGCATAAACATGCTGCCTTTGCTCTCCCCAGGTCCTATTCCAGTGGAGCAAGCATTGTGTATTCCACACCAAGCTAATCATGGGGAGGAAATTTGCTGCAGACTGGAATCTCATCAAAGCAAACAACAGCAATCTCAATGAATTGCAGCAACCCAAGTGTCTGCTTTAATCACTCACTCATGTGTTTCCTTTCGTAAAACAAAAGAAAACACAACACATGTAAACTTGATTGCTCGTAAATGAACAGTTTAATCCTGGCACGGCTCTTGCTTGTCTACAGAAGAAAGGGGATTGACTACAGGCTTCAAGATGCAGCAGCACTGGTGTGTGTTGCATGGCAGGGGTAAAAAAGATACATCATAAAGTCACCCTAGGACAGCAAGGGAGGGTAGTGATGCTCGGTTTTACCAGATTTTAAATCTGATATCAGAGAGATTAAAAAAAAATCATACTGTAAGCAAAATGGACTGGATTATTGGAAATCAGGGACTGTGTTACTGGGTGCCACAGTGGCAATTGCAGGCCTTGGGTAATGCTGAGCAGGCACCAACCTTTTCCTTCTGCAAGTAACAATTAAGGCTGCTATATAGAGAGAGATTTAGAAACAACAGAAGCTGCTGCCCAAGACAATCTACCATACACGGGTTAGCCCCTCAGGCCAAAGACGGGTTGCATCACAAGTACTCCTTTAAACTAGCTAGACTTTGTTACCTGTTCTTTCTACCACTGGAGTAAACTGGAAGTTTTCTGCTTAAATAGAACTTGTACTTTTTTGCCCATGGGACTTTGGTTGGTTTTCATGCACTTATGGTGGTGGTGTACTTCAGCTCCTTTGAGGAATAAATGCACAAATCCATTCCATCACCCTCTCCTCTTCTTGCAGCAAAAATCCAGAGCACCTCCAGTTTTAGCAATTAGAAGCTGGACTTTGTGTTTCAACAGTGTGTAATCAACCCACACATTATTTCATTTGCTATTTTGTCCCACTTAACCATAATTCCTCACTTTCCATAACCCTGAAAATTATTTGGTTTGATTCAGGACTATGTTAACAGATTTACTCCATGGCACTGGCACTGACTCTAGTGGCATAATGCCTGATTCACATCCTGTGTGAGATCAGAACCAAGCATGCCACCTCAAATCCTAAATCATTTTCTCACTTTCATATTGTAATATTGATTTGTTCATTGCAAAGCAGTCCAGGCATTCATCTTGTTATCAGATTCTTACAGGAGCACAAGGCTATGTTCAGTCAATGATTTCTCAATAAATGCTCTATTTTTAAGCAAAAAACCCCACAACCCACCCAAAAGCAAGCAAAAATAAAAGAGTTAATCCTTAGACTGGGAAAGAAAACAAAGCTGAGTTAATAAACTGTAAAATGGAGTGGAGCAATGGGGCCTGTTTTCCCTATATTCATGTTGGTTTTAATTACTGATTTACTCTGGGATAAAGCCTCTGAACTCAGCAGAGCTTGCTGCTAAATAAGATGTTGCTGAGCTATAAAGAGGCCTGCCTTCCCACCATGAAGCTCTTGGTGCAGATGAGCACTGGTATCCCTTGGCCACTTGCATTAGGGAATGAGGAATGTGGATTTAGGGAGAGTGAGTGGTATGTTGGTCCATCCAAAGGAATACTCCCCTTTTTAACCTGAAACCCTAGGGAACTCACTAGCTTCAAAGAGAGTTTTTCCAGGTTTAAGCAATTTGAGCATCATAGAAACCCTCTCCAAGTAGCTGAAGCAGCACAGTGCAGGTGTTGACAGCCCTATCCCAGGCAGCTGGCAGGAAGGAGCTTGGCATCACTTCTGCTGTTGGGAAATTTGCATTGAAACGTGGGAATGAACCACCCCCTGCATCCAACCATATCAGGATTGATGCCCAGTAATGCCCAGTACACACCAAGTTTAATGTCCTTATAGCTTCTCTCTCATCCTCACTTCTGGGTTTCCTGCTGTCTTTGATCAATGCAGTATTTCATCTTAGCCAGACTCCATTACATTTTCTAAATGTTTATCCTCGCAGGTCTAGCAGTCCTCATAGCAGGTGGTGAATCAGCTTGTTTATTGCTAAACCTTTGGGAGAAGGTGGAATAATCATTAAAGATATTTATGATGAAATACAGTAGGATGGGACATAGTAGCTATACTTACAGTAGTGAACCAAACAGTGTACAGAAACACTCTTGGATGTTGGCTATCACTCCCTGCCCTGTTGGAGCCTTCTCAGGCACACTGCTGGCCTGTGCCAGCTCATGTTTGCCTATAAGATTTCTGGGCATGGTTTGGGAACTGGATCGTTTCACAGACTCCTCCCCAGTGGCAGTTTGCACACAGCTGCCTTTCTGTGAGTATTGGGCAGCTCCAGGGTGCTCCATGGACTTGGCATAAGGAATGCACCCAAAGAAGGGCAGTGAAACTGGTCTTGAGCACAAGACTTATGAGGAGCAGCTGAGGGAGCTGCATTAGTTTAGCCTGGAGAAGCAGCTCAAGGGGGAATCCTATAACTCTCTGCAATTTCCTGAAAGGAGGTTGTAGCCAGTCGTTTTTTTCTCCCAGTTGACAAGTGACGGGGCAAGAGGAAATGGCCTCAAGTTGTGCCAGGGAGTATTTAGATTAGATATTAGAAAATTCTCCAGGGGAGAAATGCACCAGACAGTAATGGACATAAATGGATCCTTCAGCTCTAAGGCTGTTACAAGAATGTAAAAAAAAATAAATAATCTAAACTGTGTTGGAAGGATGTTATTTCACACCAAGAAACTGGTGCTTCTTCTTGGCCACCCCATGCCTGCTTCTCCCAAACTGCCAGTCCCACTCCACCCATGTCACTCTTGAGATGGGAAATCTTGTCACATCATGCTGGTAGCAGCTACAGAGCTGAAAGAAGTAGAAACCTAATCCTGGCCTGTTGGTCCTATGTGTAACTCCCAGCATAAATAATCATGTAGATTGTCCTGGTATTCACCATGTCTTTTTTTCCCATGAAGGCTGGCTGCTACAGCAGTAAAGAAACAAGTGCAGAAAGAAAAGCAAATTTTTAAAAATAACTTAAGAGAATTTATCATGTTTGAGCGGTCTAAAATTCATCAAAGTTCCCATGCTACTCAGAGGGAAGGGTTAAGACCTCTAAGAAATTATTTTGGGGTCCTAAATAAGGTATGGAGCCAGTCAACATGAAGTACCAACTGCTAAGAAATATTTAATTCATATGCCTATGGCCAAATGTTGCCACCAATTCTCACCCTGTCACAGATCTCTCAGCTCCACCCTAAGCTCTGAGATGACCTCTGAGATGGCCAAGGCAGTCACAGCAAGTAATTTAGCAAGTCACATACCCATCTCAAGCAAAAGAGCTGAATGAACAGAGGTTTTGTTGCACTGGCCCCTTGCGTCAACATGCACGGCTGGTCAGGGCAGCACACAAACCTCAGAGCCAAAACCTGCCCAGAAGTGCAGGGGCTGTCATTTCCATTGCTTCAGTGTGAGTGAGACTGATTTCATGCTGCATCACCTTTTAAGATGCTGCAGATGTAATTTGAGATACCTGTGCCATTTGCTTTGTACTCCACTCCACACACATGTTGCAAAGTTATTTTGCTGATGGTTTTGAGGACACTGTGGTTACAGCAGTGCTCCCATTTGAGTAGCACCTAGTGCATAGTGTATAATATACAATCAAACAGTCTTGGCAATCTCTTTTCATTAGTGGGAGTATGTTTGGCACTGTATCAATCTTCTGCTCCCTCTCCTCTTCCTCTAGGAATGACAAGTCATTTTAAAGACATATTAAATTGCCAAAAGACTCCCAAAGAAAGTCAGTCAGCTTGCTGCTCGTTTGGATAAAGTTAATTACAGCAAAGATGAAAATCTGCAGTTCTTGATCGGTGGTGTTGAGACTTAGAGAATCACATTGTCCTCAGGGAGCTACCTGCCAGCTCTCCTTTCTCCCTCCCTCTTCCTGTGTGTGTGCCTTTTCTCTGTTTTTCTCTGTGATGGTTTTGTCACCTGAGCTGCTGGGGGTGTGATGCCTGCTGCTGGTACCTCACACTACCGAGAGAGGTGTGGAGGTGCCCAGCCTTCATCACCATCAGCATTGCATCTTTTCTTGGTTGCTGCCTTGAGTTAGGACAGTGACTTTCCAAGCAGAGAAAGTATGTCCTGGGACAGATGGTGCATAGCAGTGGAAGGAAGGGCAGCCTCCACAGACATCTAGTGTTACCCCATAGTATGTGCCTTCTGGCCAGACCTATGACCACTCTGGATGAGCAGGGTAGCTGCTGCCTTTAGGGCTCTTCTTGTCTTTTTTGTTTATTATGGTATCCAACACTTCCCTTTCTCCAGCCAAGTTTTCCATTCATAAAAACAAAATCAATAACAAATGGTAAATAAGAAGGATTTGTGATGCCAGAGAATGCTGAGGTCTGTCAAATGGGCTAGCTGTGTGTGCTCTGCAACTGTTTATTATGCATCTATCTCAGCTGGGATTGAAGTATTTTGGGGAAATGTTTGGAGTGGAGGAGAGAGAATAAGCTTGCTCTGTGCTTACATGGTGTCCTTGGCCCTTTCCTGGACTTCCAGTGTGCTTTTGGAGATGACTGGTGTGAGAGGTGTCAGAAAGGTGAAAGCAATACAGTGCTGCAGAGACATATGAGGGGCCCTGCATGTGTGTCTAATGCTTCACCCTAGCAACGTCCAGATAAGCCACAGAAAGTAAATGTCCTCTGTTTTAGAGGAATAGTATTTCAATACCTTTATAAAAGATCACAAAAATATGACTGTTTGTCAAGTGGAGAATACAAGAAAAGTCACATGTATTTTGGCTTAGTTGGTCAAAAGAGGGTTAGTGACTGGTTTTCACTGTGCAGCAAGAATAATTATTTTTAGAAAATACATAAAACTTTCAAAATTTTGGACCAGAATTTTCTGAAAAATTAATAACTGGGAATGTCCCTTAAAACCAGGGTTGACTAGCTTAGGAGCATATGGGATTTGGCATTCCACCTATGGAGTATAGGATGATGGGTCATAGGAAGACAATGTGGATCAGTGTGTTGGCACATATGTAACATATCTGGATGTTTTACGTATTCTGGGAAAATGAGTTAAAAATATATTCTTCACTTAATACATCCATTGCCCTGAAGTGCCATTCTCCTTATTTAAAGATATGGCGTGGAGGTCCTATGCACAGATCTCCTGCCTGCAAGTTCCTCATTTCTGCATTTCCCTCAGCCATATTTAAACTCTGGCTTTTCTGAGGTAACGCCACGCCATGAAGACAAAGTCTGTGCCTCAGTGTGCATGTGTACGAGAGTGGGGCTGCTCAGGGTCCAGGTGGTAAGAAGGCAAGAAGGAGGAAACAATACTAAATGCAGAATCACTTTCATGCTGCCGAAAGCCATGCTTGTTCTTTGATGGGTAAGAATACATCAGGGGATGCAGAGTATTTGTTTGGCATGTTTCTCCAACCAGTTGATAAAGGAAGAGCCGCTCAGAATCACTGTGCTGTAGGTTTTCAAAGAGAAAAGTGATGTCTCAACGTACAAGGAGAGAGAGAATCACAAGATTTTTTTCACAGAGGACTTAAAGAAACCAGCATGAAAGCAAGTACTTAGACTAAAAGCAGGCTCCTCTGCCAACTGCTTTGCTCCTTTCTCCTTGAAATTCCATTCAGAGACTTAAAAAGCACTGCTGATATTTTGCAGGATATTTCCACTCCCCTTCTCACCCAGACTGGACCTTCCTTGTGCACTAGGACATGTAAAAATAAACTGACTCCACAAAAATAGCACCTGGAGCAGCTTCCAGGTACTTGAGGCGCTGTATCCTGACATAGCAACTTTAAGCTGTGTGTACTGGAGGGAGGAAACACCTAGGCAGTGATGAAAGGCCATTGGAATAGGGGGTGATTTCTGACTCAGAAGTTATTTTGTGCATGCAGGGACGGAGGTGACAGCCAGAAATGTTACATGAACTTGTCTGAGTGGCCACACCAGGCCTGGCCTTGAGGAGCGTTGTTTTTGCTGTGCCTGTCTATTCTTGTTCTTGGTATTTGATCTTTAGCAACTAACTCTCTAGAGACTCCTACACTGCTTACTCTGACTGAAAGTCTTCCCGGAGTAAAGCCACTTAATGACACTCTATCCTGGGTGCTTTGCTCCTTTCTCTGAGGGTTCATGCCCTGAGTGGACTAAAATTAAGCAGTCATGCACTTCACCAAGCCCCTCTGAGAGACAGCATGCCTACTACAGCCAGCATCCTGGCTAGCACATTTGTCTTGCTCCTGCTTTGCTGGAGATGACCTAGTACCTGCCCTCAAAAGGAATTTAGACTCTCCCTTTTCTTCTCCAGGTAGGATAACCCACACAGGCACCAACATATTGGGGTTTTGGTAAGCTTGGAGTCAAGAGGGTCCTGGGTACCTACATCTTCCCCTTAATTTCAGGTGTGTCCTTAAGGTCTTGAAAATCATCCTGGGCTTATAAAATTGGGACTGAAGACGAGCTGTTCTTTAGTCAATGAAACTGGCTTCTGAATGGGAGCTCTTCACTCTCTGCTTCCTCTTTTCCCCATGCAAGAAGTGAAGATGATAATAAAATGTGAACATCAAACCTTGCTCTGTGGAGTTCTTTGATCCACAGATGGAAGGTTATATAAATGCAAAGTGCTATCATTATTTATAAGAACACACAGTCGGCAGCTCCTTGCAATCTGGTGCGGTGGAAATAAACAGGAAGGCAGAAATTTAGCAGGATGACTGCTGGATCTAATAAGATGCAAAGACAGGCTGGGAAGACGTGAGTTTGTTTGAACACATGATGCTGTTTTACAGTAACTGACACATAAAAATTATGAAAAATTAATGAAAAAAGAGTCACAGGTGATGAAAAGTGATCTGACCTCTCAGTGCAGCAATCTCTGGGAGTTTTCCTCAGTTTAATTTCCCTTATTATCAAAGCCTTTTTTCCAAAGAAATGTATGTTTTAGAAGTAGACTGTTTTCCTTCCAGGTATAAATTAATGTGGTTAAAATGACTCCCTTAAACCAGTACTGACTTAAAGTGCTGGGTATTATGTTCAGTTGTGATGGGAATGCATTTTAACTAATAGCAAGGTGACAGCTTCAGAAACTAAAATCCAGGAGTTATGCTTAAGAGGAACAGGTGGGAAGACAGATGCTTCTCTTCTGCTAGAAATGAAAGAGCAAATTCCTGAGCTTCTGCCTAGCTTTAGGAAGCAGCTTTGCAGCTTTCCCTCTGTCTGGCTGGTGCTGAGGGATCCCTCTTTTCCCTGTTTTGACCAATTTTTTGCTTCCAGCAAGTAGGTGCAGTACAGGAAGGGAAATACAAGCTCTCTGGCAGTGTGGTTCAGCTCTTCCTTGGGGAAATGCCAACCTGGGGGAGGAAGGGGAACTCACCAAAGGCTTGCTCACCTACTGGTTCCCTTGGTACTCAGATGCAGTTCAGTTTCTCCTATCTGGGGATCAGTAATTTGGTGCAGACACTGCAGGGTGAAGGCTGTGGGTCCCCTTGCTGACTTGGCTTTGGACACTGTGAGATCCCTGTCAGGCAACAGGGAAAGCACTGCTGCCCACAGTGTTTGTGTAGCCCATCCTCTCTCCTTGCTCTCCGCTCCAGACAGAACTGCTGAGGTTCCCTGACCCAGGGAGACACCGGCTGAGGGCTTCCTCTCCTTGCAGCACTCTTCCTAAGCTCCAAATCAGATTAAAACATGATTTGACCGGTGTTTGCTGGGGCATAGGGAGCTGTGTGGGCTGGGTTTGGTGACACAAAGTGGGCTTTGGTGGCTGCTGTGAGTTGACCTGGTTAGGGGCTGTTTTACAGCACCATGATGCCAAGCTCATTTGCTCCGGTACTGTCTGGAGAGACGAAGTGAAACAGAGGCAGAGACACTCACAGCATGGCAGTATTTCAGCATCTGGCTCCAGTGCCCCACAGTGCCTACACAGGGACTTGAGGCAGCATGTCAAAGCACATGTGCTAAGGGATCTCAGTTTTCATAGTACATCTTTGCTTAGGTTTGGGAGACAGGTGAGGGGCGTGGGGTAGGAGACACCTGCTCAGGCTTACTGATTGCCTGTTGCACACAGGCAGGCAATGGCCATCTAATTTTAAAATCTTGCTCCCTCATGCTGTGCAAAACCCCGCTGTCTGTAGACTTTTCTGAGCAGCTGCATTACTCCTTCCCGGCACAGAGATTTACTTGTGCTGAGCTCATCAGGGCCAGGCTACCAGTGATGCTCACTGCCATATCACTGAGGGTCTGGCTGAGCTCAGCCTGGGAGGAGGAGATGTCTTTGTCTGCCTCCTCCAGCCCTCCAAACGGAGGTGCAGGAATGAGTTTTGATGCTGGGCTCCCACAGGCGTAAGAGTAGGAAGCCCAGCAAAATTTGTAGCTTTGCCTGCTGTTATCAACAATAAGATATGGAATATGTCCAGAGATGGACTGAACATCAGATTTCCTCAAGGAATGACATAGATACAGAGTGAGGTATTTCCCAGAAGCTGAGGAGTACTTGGTCTCAGGATGTTCAAAGGACTTCTGACCAGTCCCATTTATCTTCTATGCCATGGCCAATCACAAAAGGGGATGTGAAGTGATATACTTGGTTATTACTTCTGACTATGCTTGATCTGGATGGATACGATAGGTTTTGTGGTGATCTTGTCTTTCATGGAAGTATACATTCCCTGGATTTTGTGTTGTGCTCTGGAGGAATGATTGGTCGTATATCCAAAGAGGAGACACTTTGCCTAGTGCGTTGATGCACAGCATTCTGGACATATATTATGTGGAAAAAACTTGCCTGACTTCTTGATGCTCATTCTTCCTCTCTCCCTCTGTGCCTCCTGTTCAGTGAATAAGTACTAATACTTTTTCAGAGTATGGAACTAGCTGCCAGTACTCCTCAGAGCTTCTCATATGTGCTTTACACTTCACACATGCTGTATTCCCTATGAAGGTGTTCTTGCTTCTTAAAGCCCTTTGGATAGGCAGATAGATACTATAATTTCAGTGAAACATGGGCTCTTATCTCTCATGGCCTTCTGGATGCCTTCCAAAGTCATTGTTCTGGTTAACTTCTCTAATTCCCTCAACAGGTAATGGTGCCACCTTGCTTGGGCTGGGAAAGGACACAGAACACATACAGGACATACAGCTGCCAGCTATAGCTGTGTGGATATGTCTCTGTGTACAGCTGGAGGGATCTACCAAAAGGTGCTCCCTCATCCAGAGATGGGTGTCTGCAGCGGCACAAACCAGAGCAGGGGCTGGGCACCTACTGTGGTTGAGGGATAACCTGGGCTCTCCCTATTACATAATGGCCCCAGTATCCATAATTCCCCGTTTCCAGCTCAGCGTTCCCAAGCAACCATACATTTTCTCAAAAGGAGAATGGATATATAACTCAATGGGCAAAATCATAAACATCTTTGCTGTTCTATGAGAGCTGTGTTGTGACTAGACAGCACGCACAAAGTGACTATCCCAACCCTCTCCTAATGTTATGTTTTTATTTGCTGTTCAGCTGGACTGAAATCTGGGAACATTGTCAAGCAGAGGAGGATGGAAATGCCATGAAAGTTACTTCTACATTCCACTGGGCATCAGCTCATGGAGAAGCACCTGTGCAAAGTGGAATCCATGATGCTTTTGCCTGCTTGCTTGCTCTTGCCAACAAGCAGCAAGTTGAAATGAGCAGTATACGCACTCTGAATTGCTTTTCATTGCCAATAAGCAGGTCCAGAAACAGAGGGGACTGTGAAAAGGTGCAATATATCTCTGTGTCCCTTGGAATATACAGCTGTTGAATATGTAGCAGGGTAAGAAAATCCATGGAACAACTTTTGTATTGTTGTTCTTACATCTGGGCAAACTACTTTATCATATGTTAAGGGCAGAGTCATAGCTACACAGCATCAGCTGTAACACCTAGCTAAGCCAGAATACTCCTCCAGAAACATGTTCTGGGCAATTTCCTCTGGAGTCCAGGAGCCTCAACAAAACATTTCTGCAGTGGAATGACAGCTGGGATGAAGGTTGCTGGTACTGGCACAGTCTAAAGAGAGATGTATTTCACTGCTGCAATATTATGTAACTGCTTTTGTCAGGCAGGATGAATCTCAGTTCTGGTAAAGTCATTGTCTTTATAGGAATTGTCTGTAGTGTCATTTCAGAGGAGGAATGGCCTTCTTCATCTGTTGGGAAGTGGCACTTTTGTTTAGAGGTGGTAGGGGCAAGGAAGAGGGGCAGCCTGCCCACACCTGATGGGGATGACAGCAACACATCTCTGTTAGGCAGTGGTTACCAACTCTTTGGAGCCATCTCTACTGGAGATTCTCAGTCTGGGTTATTCTCAGTCTGCTACTACTAATGAAAGCCTCTTGGTCAAGAAGCAGTGCTGCTCCTCTTCCCTCTCTACCCTCAAGTCCCTTTTTGTTGACTGTGTCCTTCAAATCTTTCTCAACTATCTGGTGTTCTCCCCACAATCACTGTTGAGCCAAGCGAAACATTATGTTCTTTTATTTGTCCCTTGTAACTCAACTCTTCTGACCCTTTCACCATGTTTTACTGCCCTCCTCTGAACTCTGTTTACTTTGGGCAAGTTTCTGGCTGTTGGATGCTGAAAGCAGAATATAAGCCCTCAGCTCTGCGTGCTGCCTAGCTGGAAAGGGCTATTACCTCCTGGAGCATCTCAGTGACAGGAAGAAAGGGATCTACTGATGCAGGAGCTGTAAACTGTTGGTCATCAGCTTCAGCTTTTGCAAACCAGGCAGCTGCCTTCATCCTCCTGGGCTAGCCAGTGCTCTCCACCCAAGAGGTCTCCTCTGTACAGCTGTGGCAGATTTCCATGGACAGAGCAAAACTGCCTTTCCCACTAGTGCTGCAGATGGTTCCCACCAGAGCCTGTCCCAGCACTAGGGCTCAGCCCAGTCTCATTGCTGGTACCACCAAGGGAGGCTGCAGAGGAGAACATGAGCTTGCATTTAATAGCAGCAACTCCTTGCCTTTGCAACAGCCACAACCTGGATGTGGAGGCAAGGTTCCTCCAGCTTTTTGTCCTTGCCATAATTCACGGCCTGCTTGCCTATGAATTTATGATCTGTCACTGCCAAGACTCCTTCAGTTTCACTGTTTTATGAGTTTTCCTCCCTCCCTTTGCATAGCTGTTGCAGATCACTTATTTTTCCCCCTTCCGCACTCCTCTTGCAATATTCATCCAAGGGGGAACTGATTTATTTTTTCATTCTGGAAGGTAATCTCTCCAGGTCAGTTGGTCTTCCTTCTCTCCCCCAGGTTTCTACTTGCACAGGACCTAAAGGGGACAGATGCAACTAAGTAAGGGAGAATCACTAGGGCAGCAGTAAGACATGGCCAGAGGAATGAGGCTAAGAGGCTGGCTTTGTACAGTGTGCAGCGTTGGCACAGTGCACAGCCCTGGCTGCTACCACCACGGCCTGTTGATGATGTGATGGGAATGATGTCTCTTTCTGTGGGGCAGTTCAACTGCAGCTTGTCCTCTTAAGTGCTGTAAAATGTTTTTCTTCATAAAAATATATGTTTCTGCTTAAAGGTCAGTATGAGAGGATGTAGAAAGCCTACAGGGTCAGGCTTATGGCTGCACATCGTATCTTTGTTTGAATCATATCTTTAGGGAAATCCAGTGCAAGAGCTAGAGATGCTGGGCAGCTGTGGGAAAGTTTAGTTATCTGACTAAATGCATCTGCTGCTGGTGTTTTGACAGCTTTCAAATTAGATGGTGCTTACAAATATCCATGTCTCTTAATGCAAAATCTTTATGGAGGGCTGTACCTGAAGGAAATATTCCCTGCAGGTTATGGTTGCAAATAATTTCTGATTTGTGAAACTCACACCCCCAGTAAAAAGCGGTGTGTAGGTGGGGCTCTTTCAAGTCTTTCTCCGTGGAAATTCAAAGTGATTCATTTTTTAATCCAAATGTTTGTCCCTGAGCCTTCTGTTGAGTTTCTAGTCTTGAGTTCCATCTGCATTCCTGCTAAGACCAGCAAACCCCCCAAACCAGTGCTTCCAGGGCACAAGGTCTCCCAGCCAACCTAGAACCCATCATACCTGCTACCTTGAGGTGGTTTTGTTTGTGCTGCCTGGCAGGTGACACTGCACCTGAAACACAGCTGGTGTAGTGATTTAACCCCAGCTGGCACCATGCAGCAGTTCGCTCACCCCTTCCCAGGTAGGGAGGAAAATCGGAAAGAAAAGATAAATATAGTGGGTTGAGATAAGAACAGTTTAATAATTGGGGGAAAAATAATAATACTACTAAGAAATACTAATTATACCAATAATAATGGTAATGTAAAGGGGAGAGAGAGAGAGAGAGAGAGAGAGAGGAATAAAACCCAAGAGAAACAAGTGATGGCCAACCCAATTGCTCACTGCCTGCTGACTGATGGTCAGACTATCCCTTGAAGAGTGATCAGTCCCTTCTGGCCAACTCCCCCCTGTTAATGTACTGAGCACAATGTTCTGTGGTGTGGAATATCCCTTTGGCAGTTTGGATGAGCTGTCCTGGCCATGCTCCCCCTCCATCTTCTTCTACAGCTCCTCACTGGCAGATCATGGGAAATTGAAAAGTCTTTTACTTAGATTAAGCACTGCTTAGCAACAACAAGAACCTGAGTGTGTCATCAAAATTATTCTCATACTAAATCCAAAACACAGCACTCTAGTAGTTACTAGGAAGAAATTAACTCTGTCGCAGCTGAAATCTGGAGAGGGAACAGTACGGCTGCCTGTGCAACCAGGATGTCTCCAGGCCAATGTCATGGTCAACAGGCTGAGGAATAAGAGACGAACAATGCCTAAAACCCAGTGGTTTGACAGGGAAAGCAGGAAGAACTGCTCATTGACTGTCACAGCCATTGTCAGCTGTCATGCACAGGACTGAGTTTCTTAGACCATAGTATTGAAGCAAGTTGAGGTAGGTAATCTTCTAACTGGTGGCCTCTTGTAGGACTCTGAGTACCTTGATGGGCCCTCACTGGCAATGTAAATACCCATGTGTGCAACAGGCAAGCACACATGCAGAATTACACAGGTGCAGAACTATGAGCTCATACATGAGGGATTACATGATTCATCAGTTTTAGGTCTCTGCTGCTCTATTTCCATGATACAGCAAAGACATCTCTGCAATACTTGGGTGACCTGATACTCTTCTGTGGCCTCAAGATTTTGTGTCACGTTAAGCCACTTGCCCCAGGGAGCGACAGAGTGCAGGGTAGGCTTTGTGGGAAGATAGTTCTGGGCCACAGAGCCTATGCAGGACAACACGTTACAGCTTCTGGTGCTCCAAGCTTTCTGTGCAGTTATAGAAAGGCAAAATGAGGCTAAGATTTAATCAAAGCAGTTATTAGTGCCTCATAAAGAGTCAAGATTAGTGCTTTAAAAAGAGTCAAGGAGCTACATTTTGTGTTTTGTGGGTATACACTAATTTGCTACTTATTTGCAATTCTGCCTTCAGATATGTTTGCTGTTGTCCCAGGTGATCTTCAAAGACAACATCAAAGTTGGGATCCTGCCACTGAAGCACCAGCACATCCTTAAAATGGCCCTGAGGAGTCTCCCTCTTCTCTGATAATGCTATTGCTTACTAGATCATGCTCTGTACACACAGTCCTATTAGCAGAACAGGACCTAATTTGTTTCTCTTGGCAGCAAATCAGAGCTACCAGAGTTCCAGGGTTCACGCTGAGTTAATGCTGAGTTCCCCACTCTGCCTGTAACTGAGCAACCAATTACTACTGAATTTCCAGACAATTATGAAAAAAGAAAAAAGAAAGAAAGAAAGAAAGAAAGAAAAAAAAAAAAAAAAAAAAAAAA
>JAIXNV010000915.1:0-15654 GCA_020917445.1 Riparia riparia
GAGTCACAGAAAGTATTTTTACAGAGGTGAGGCAAGGTCCTTCAGAACCCTTCAGTTCATTCATCGATCGTCTCACACAAGCAGTGGACAGACAAGTAACAGATAAAGCACTGAAGTCACACTTGATTCGGTGTCTTGCATTTGCAAATGCCAACCCAGAATGCAGGTGCATCATCAGTGCAATGCCAGGCCAACCCACCATGGCAGAAATTCTAGAGGCATGCAGCAAGGTGGAGACACCACAGCATGTTGCAGTAATTTTGGGAGATCAAGTGGAAAAGGCTGTCAAAGACGCATTTGCAAATTTTCAACAAAGACAGTGTTACAAGTGTGGTAGACCAGGGCATTTCAAGAAGGACTGCCCACAAGTTACAAACAATGCAAATTTGACAGATCATTGTCCGGCATGCGGGAGAGGGAATTATCACCCTGCAAAAAATAATGCGAGCGGAAGAACTCAGTCGGGAAACTCCAGAAAGAGCGCGAATCGTCAACGCGCGACGACACAAGTGATGGCGATAGCTCAAAAGCAATTTCCGCAAGAGAGACAATCATCAGGGAACAACAATCCAGCGCCCTCAGCAAGACAATTTGTAAGATCCCCAGTGATCCAGAGTTACTCCCACCAGGGGTGGAATGTGACTTGGCAACTTCCAAAGTGATATGTTTTTTGGATGACAATTAAGCAGTGATACCCACTGGTGTCAGTGGATCCTCGTGGAAGAGACAAGACTTTCTAATTATAGGTAAGGACAGAAGCAGTGGTTTTGGACTTGTTATTTATCCTTCTGTCATTTCAGCAGATCGCAATGATGAGTTGGCAGTTTTAGCGAAGCCTCATCAACCACCATTGATCATTCCTCCGAACACCTCGATTGCCAGGGCAATTGCATTGCCACCCCATGCAGCAGAACAAGTCTTGCCAGTGCTCCAGGAACAAGATCCTCCTTCAGGTGAGCACATGGAAGTTCATGCCTCCTGGGTGAAACACATAGGCCGAGACAGATCAATTCTCGTCTGTGAATTGACCCAGGGTGACAAGACAATCGCAGTCAAAGGGATGCTTGACATGGGGGCAGACATCACGGTAATTTCATATCTTTTTTGGCCCAAGAATTGGAACTTAATTGCTCCCTTGAGTCCTCTTTCAGGCATAGGGGGGAACGCCTTATGTCTGCAGAGTGAAGATGTGGTTGTTGTCTCGGGGCCAGGAGGTAAGACTGCAATCATTCGTCCATTTGTTGTGCAAAGACCCATCACAGTGTGGGGAAGGGACATTTTAGTGCAATGGGGCGTGAGATTGGAAGTGGATTTTTAGTGGGGGCCACTGTGGTACTCACCACTTTGAAACTGACCTGGAAAACAGACAATCCCATCTGGGTGGATCAGTGGCCCCTCGAAAGAAAAAAATTGAGTGCTCTCAAAAATTTGGTCAGGGAACAATTGGAAAAGGGACACATTGTACCAACAAACAGTCCCTGGAATTCCCCAGTGTTTGTCATTCGCAAGAAAGCCTCTGGATCATGGAGATTGCTTCTTGATCTCAGAAAAATCAATGAGGTCATTGAGGAAATGGGACCACTTCAGTTGGGACTTCCATCTCTCTCAATGATTCCGAGAGATTGGCCACTTGTGATCATTGATCTCAAACACTGTTTTTTCAACATTCCACTCCATCCAGATGATGCTCCTCGATTTGCATTTTCCATCCCAAGTGTCAACAGGGAGGAGCCTCTGCAGAGATACCATTGGGTTGTTCTTCCTCAAGGTCTCAAGAACTCGCCGACCATCTGCCAATGGTTTGTTGCACGGGCACTGTCTCCAGCTCGAGAGAAACATCCAGGAGCAAAAATCATTCATTACATGGATGATCTGCTCATTGCAGCACCGACACAACAGGAATTGCAGAGGGCTCGTGACTGTGTGATCACAGAGGTGCAACATGCAGGTTTGGAAATTTCCACTTCAAAAATTCAGGAAATTGCACCTTGGAAATATTTAGGATGGAAAATCACTGAACAAACAGTGAAACCACAGAAAATTGAAATTAAAGCAGAAGTTAACAACTTACAGGATTTGCAACAACTTTTAGGGGAGATCAGCTTGATGAGATCCATCTTGGGGATCACAAATGATGAACTTGTGCCGTTGTTCAATCTCTTGAAAGGGGACAGTAACATCAAATCTCCCAGGAGTCTCACCCCTGAGGCTCGGGAGGCTCTTGAGAAAATTGCTGGAGCCCTCCAGCAGAGACAGGCACATCATTTTATAACATCATTGCCATTCTTTCTTGCAGTGTTGGGGGAAAAAATACAGTTGTATGGATTGATTTTTCAGTGGGATTCATGACAGAAAGACCCATTGTTGATTTTAGAGTGGATTTTTTTATCTTACAGGTCTCCGAGGACAATCCTCTCATGTCTGGAAATGATAGCTCAGATCATCATCAAAGCTAGGACCAGGCTGCAAACAATGGCAGGCAAAGATTTTACAACAATTTACCTGCCTTTGAAAAAAGATTATTTTGATTGGGCATTGCAAAAATCAGAGGATTTGCAGATTGCATTGTTAGATTACTCAGGCGTTTGTACTATTCATTTCCCGAGTCACAGGCTGTTGAAAGTAAAAATAAGTTTCAGAGAAAAACCGAAAATAAGTGAGGTGCCGTTGGATGCAATAACAGTTTTTACTGACGGCTCAGGAAAGACTCACAAATCAGTAAGTACATGGCAGGATGACATCACGGGGGAGTGGAAATCAGATATAAGAATAGTACAAGGGTCACCACAAATAGTGGAATTAGCAGCAGTGGTCAGAACTTTCGAGCTGTTCCAGCAACCTTTTAACTTGATCACAGACTCAGCTTATGTAGCTAATGTGGTCAAGAGGCTTGAGGGTTCACTTTTGAGAGAAGTTGACAATGAGAATTTGTATTCATATTTGCTGTGCATGAGGACATTGTTGCAAAACAGAAAACATAAATACTTTGTCTTTCACATCAGAGCACATTCATCCCTTCCAGGTTTTTTAGCAGAAGACAATGCACACCGCAGACAAATTGACCATGCCAATTCCAAGGACTTTACCAAACATTTTTGAACAGGCAAAATTGAGTCATGCATTCTTTCATCAGAATGCTCAAGCACTAATGGAAGGTTTTCGTATTTCCAAAAGTCAGGCAAAAGAGATCATTAGTGCTTGCCCAGATTGCCAGCTTGTGCAGCCTCCTGCATCAATGGGAGCAGTCAATCCAAGATGATTGCACAGTTTGCAGTTATGGAAAACTGATGTCACAAAATATCCTTATTTTGGGAAACTCAAAAATGTTCATGTTTCAGTTGACATTTTCCAGGTGCAGTCTTCGCATCTTCGCACACAGGTGAGACAGCACAACATGCTTGTCGACATTTCTTGCAGGCATTTGCATCTTTAGGCGTGCCACAAGAAATCAAAACAGATAATGGACCAACATACATAGGGAAAGTGCTTGACAAATTCCTGAAGAGGTGGGGTGTCTATCATACCTTTGGTATCCCACACTCTCCAACAGGTCAAGCAATCATTGAAAGAACACATCAAGGATTGAAATCCCTTTTGGACAGACAAAAAAGAGGAGAAGCAGACGCAACACCATACATGCGCTTGAATAAAGCCTTGTATGTGTTGAATTTTCTCAATGGCTCTTTTGCAGAGCCAACTCCACCAATCATGAGGCATTTTTCAAACAGCACGAGAGCAAAACTGAAGGAAAACCCTTTGGTTTTGGTCAGAAACCCAGAAACAGGTCAAATCGAAGGGCCATTCAAATTAATCACTTGGGGCAAGGGATATGCTTGTGTCTCCACAGCAGTTGAGCCAAAGTGGCTGGCGGCAAGACACGTGAAACCATACCGAGTCCAGACACAAGCAGAGACGGACCCCAAGACCGGAGGAAAAGAAGTGGGCACGCAGACGTGAGCCGGTGTCAAGACAGCAGACATCCCTTCATTCTACGTGCAAAAAAGACTCTGGGACTTGAGTTCTTTGGGGCTTGGGTGGTGTTGCATTTTTAGGGATTCCCATGGAAAAGTGGGCATTGAAAATGAAAGAACTATCCTTGTGCTTCATTCTCTTCTTGGTTGCCTTGAGCAATGCGGCAGTTTTGCCCGTGGCTCAACCAAAAGAGAATGTTTGGGAAACTCTAGCCAATGCATCAGGTTTGGATACCATCTGCCTGACACACTCAAGACCAGGGAAACCTTTCTCAACATGTTTAGTGGGATTGCCAGTGAGCGAATGGCCGATTCCAAAAAACATCCCTCCAGAAATTTCAAAGTCCATTGTAAATCCAGTGGACCAATGGGATGTTTGGACAAAATTCCTTCCTGCGGCTCCTTTTGAACCCCAGGAAGTGGAAATTCTTGGATCGGTCCAAATGCAATTCTGTGTGAAATTCGGCTTTTCTGGAGTGGCAAAAAATAAAACTATAGACGTCACTCCAAACCTCAATTTTTACAGAAATTCATCATCTTGGTGTAATTACACTAAGATGCTGAAAAAACCATCCAATCATGTTCCAGCTCAGTTACCAAGGGGAAAATTTTTCATTTGTGGGAACAAATTTTGGCCCACAATTCCTGCAAATGCCACAGGTGAACCGTGCAGCATTGGAATGCTTTCACTGCTAACACCTGACATGACACTGATGAGAGAACTAAAATAGAGAGGGAAAAGATCTGTTCAAATGTATGATCCAAATTGTGATGATGAGGTTCACACATGGAGCAAGGCTCAGAGAATTGTAGTTGCAGTTTTTTCACCACAGGCAGCATCAGGAGCAGCCTTAACACAATTGGATCGCGTGGGTTGTTGGCTGAGCAAACATGCTCGAGCTGTCTCTCTTGCACTGAGTGACATGTTGTTAGACATTGACAGTGTAAGACGAGCAACTCTCCAAAACAGGGCAGCGACTGATTACCTTTTGCTGACCCATGGGCATGGGTGTGAAGAATTTGAGGGAATGTGCTGCATGAATTTGTCAGATCATTCCAAATCCATTCATGAAAACGTCAGGCAATTGCAGGAGAGTGTGAACAAACTTGGAGAGGTAACTGCGTCATGGATGGATGGTTTGTTCGATTTGTTTGACCTTTCACCACTGTGGAAGGAACTTTTGAAGGTAGTTATATATATTTTAGTAGGGCTTGTAATCCTTCTCATGATTTTGCCGTGTTTGTTTCTGTGTATACGGCGAGCGATGGACAGAGTGGCCAAGGAAGTGGTTTTGGTTCAAACAGGAGGGGGAGATGTTGGAGTCCAGGGCATTCCTTTGGCTGCTCTGGAGGGTCAGGGACCTGGGCAGGGGGCTCTGAGACCTCAGCCCAGAGCTCAGAGAGACACTGGCTTTGATTTCAGTCCATGGGAAAAACTTCCTAAACTGAAAGAGGGTTTGCAGGCCACGGGAGTGTGAAAAATAGTAGTTTAGTTTATCACAGAGTGAAAAAGCAGTAATTTTAGGTTCATAGCATTGGAGTGAATGGGGACAAGATGAAGAATCTGGGGCGTTGTCTCCTTCTTCTTCCTTCTCCTTTCCTCACTCCATTTCTGCTATGACGTTGGCACAAAGTAGTTAGTGAGGATTGGGTCAGTGTATAGATGACCTTTTTAGTAATAGTGATAGACATTGGTAAGAAATAGTAAATAACGAACACGTAGTAATTAGTATAAAAGATTAAGGACAGCCCCAGGTCGGGGGGAGATGTGAGAAGTCCATGCAGCTGCAAACATCTTGTTGGACTGTGAGAAATTTGTAAGATAAGAAACAATGAATGAAAAATGCAACCTTGAAAAAAACTAAACCTGAAGACTCCGTCTCTTCCTTCGGCTTGGCTCGGAGCTGTGCAGGGGGGAAAAAGGATCCTGAAACCACCTGAATGTTGGGGAAGCACCCCAACACAAACAAACAACAACAACAAAAACTAATAAGACTATGTAATCTAGTCAGTGGGATCATGTTTCTCAATGAGATTTATTTCATATGCAGTAGAGGCCAACACATTCCTCTATGTTCATACTAGAATTATTATTTTTGATAATGAAACTTTTCATATCAAAGTTAGACTACTTCTAAGTTCATGTTTATTGTACCCAGTCTTCATATCAGATCCTACATGCCTCTCTAGTTCACATTTTTTATTCAACAAATCTAGCAAAAGCAGGCTGCACTCACCTTGAGGAAAGATGGGGCCAAATGCCAACACTGTTGCATGATAAGGGAAGATAAAAAGTACATTTAATTTTCTCTCAATTGTGTTTTTCTCTGGGACCTTGATCTTTCCTTATGATAAATACTGATAACACCCTACAATCTATTATGTAACTTTACCTGTGTCGTCCTCATTAACTAAGCCTGTGCAAGATTGAACCACTTTTTATCTGCTTGTTTTAGCTTCAACTGGGGTTGAGTTCATTTTCTTCACAGTGTCTGGTATGGGGCTGTGTTTTGGATTTGTGCTGAACACAGGGTTGATAATACAGAGATGTTTTGTTATTGCTGATCTGGGTTTACACAGAGCTAAGACCTTTTCTGCTGTTCGTATTTCCACACTGGTGAGGAAGTTGGGAGCGCATGAGAGGCTGGAAGGGGACACAGCTGGGACAGGTGACCCCAAGTGACCAAAGGGATGTTCCAGACCACGTGACATCATGGTCAGTACAAAAAGCTGGGGGCAAGAAAGAGAAAGGAGGGAATGTTTGGAGTCATAGCATTTGTCTGTCCAAGTAAGTCGACAAGATACATGATGGGGCCCTGGTCTCCTGGAGATGTCTGAACGACTGCCTGCCTGTGGGGGGCAGTGAATTCATTCCTTGATTTGCTTTGGTTGTGTACATGGATTTTGTTTTCTCTGTTAAACTGTCTATATCTCAATCAGTGAGTTTTCCAGCTTTCCTCCTTCCAATTCTCTCCCCAGTCCTGACAGTGAGGGAGTGTGGGACAGGTTAAACCATTACACTGCCTCAGTTCTGCTCTGAACTTCTTGTTTCAACAGAGGTAGGTGACACAGAATTTTCTTTTTTTTGCAACAGGCAACATTTGCTTTAAAACTGTTAAACAAAGTGAAGAACACATGAGCTAAAAAACAGAAATAAAAATAAGATATTTAAACAAGGGTCCATATTTTGAGAGTTGAAGAAACAACTACTCTTACTATCAATGTTCTTGCTTCTGTGGAAAATATTTATTCTCTGTGTCAACAAAAATGGAAAAAAATGAGAGAGCAGTTGTCATTAGAAGTTAAGGTAGAATATTTGACGTTACATAAAGATGCTTTACAATTCATGTCAGGGGCTTTCCCCATTTTTCAGTTGGTTTCAGAGTCTTTTGCCCCCCTGCACAGCTCCAAGCCAAGCCAAAGGAAGAGACGGAGTTTCCAGGTTTAGATTTTTCAAGGTTGCATTTTTCATTTATTATTTCTTATCTTACAATTCTCTCAGAGTCCAACAAGATGTTTGCAGCTGCATGGACTTCTCACATCTCCCCCCGACCTGGGCAGTCCCTTGTCTTTTATACTAATTGCTACGTATTTCTTATTTACTATTTCTTACCAATGTCTATCACTATTACTAAAAAGGTCATCTATACA
This sequence comes from Riparia riparia, assembly GCA_020917445.1. Classification (NCBI taxonomy): domain Eukaryota; kingdom Metazoa; phylum Chordata; class Aves; order Passeriformes; family Hirundinidae; genus Riparia; species Riparia riparia. The sequence continues at coordinate 7,623 of JAIXNV010000915.1, forward strand.
CTGACCCAGTCCTCACTAACTACTTTGTGCCAATGTCACTGCAGAAGGGAAGTAAGGGAAGGAGAAGGAAGAAGAAGGAGACAATGCCCCAAATTCTCCATCTTGTTCCCATTCACTTCAACGCTAGGAATCCAAAATTAATGTTTTTTCACCCTGTGATAAGCTAAACTACTATTTTTCACACTCTTGTGGCCTGTAAACCCTCTCTCAGTGTAGGAAGTTTTTCCCATGGACTGAGATCAAAGCCAGTGTCCCTCTGAGCTCTGGGCTGGGGTCCCAGACCCCCCTGCCCAGGTCCCTGACCCTCCAGGGCAACCAAAGGAATGCCCTGGACTCCAACAAATTCATTGCTTTGGCTGACATGTTACAAACACACCTTCTGTGTTTGTAAACTTCTGCAGCTATGTGCATAATTCAAATACAAATTGTTCCTTACTAAGCCCATTTGAGTTTCAAAGATACCAATGCTTTAACAAAGGTCTTGTAATGAAAATGTGAATTGATTCAAGCTTCTCGAGCCCTTAAAATATATGATAACAAAATATAATGCAATAAATTCCAGATAAGTTTTTCCAGTCTTAAGCAAATGAGTTTCCCTCCCTCCTAATAGAAACTTCAGCCTCCAACAGGCTCTTTGTGAGAACTGATGACACTCCCCTAAGGAATGCAACACACTGACAGAAATGTGAGAAAAAACCCATACAAATACCTTCAAATAAACAAGAGCAGTAAATTACCTACTTTCCCATGCTTTAGCATCCTCCTATGCTGAATAAATCCAGAGCAACCTTTTCCTGCCATCCACAGTCCCACACTTAAGAAAGCTCTGGGACCAGAAGTAGTTTAGAAGGAAGATAATATAATGCTCAGCAACACAATCCTGTCTGCACTAATGGAGTTTTAACACAGATTTGGTTGAGTTGATCCTCGTAGGCACTGCTCCTCATGAGGCCTGGTTCTGTGATATGTGGTTCCAGCCATAGCACTCAGTGCCCCACACCGTAGAGAAGCACTTTAGCAAAAAGCACACACTACCACTTACCTGCTCCCTGCCCAAACAGTGCAAAAGAAGGCCTTTTCTAACTCTCACACTCCTCTACAGTTGAAAGATATGTCTCTTTTCTAAACCCATCTTCCTCTCACACAATTGGTGAGTTAGTTGCAAGATGCATCGCTCCAACTTCAAGAGAAAGAGGATTTCCCTCAGGATTCCAGAACTTACATTATCCTCATAGGGTGTCCAGCTTCCAAGAGTGTTTTCTTATATGTTTATAACCACTGCTATCTTTACTATATTATGTTTTCATAGCTGTACATGGAAAAGTTAAAAAAGATTCCCACATACTATCCTGGAACATGCAGTTTAACTATAAATCCAGTAAAAAGCTGTCAGCATCACCTTTTTATCATCAACTAACAGAGATAATCCTGCTCTTCGAACAATCCTCTATGGAATTCATGGATTTAAGACCCTGTGATACAAAAAAATATTGAGGATTGACAAATTCCTTGATCTACTGCTTTCCTTCTCAACCCCATATACATAATCAGAGCATCTCTGATTAAAAAGAATTATTAGAAAGATCTCTGATTAAGAAAACTCCAAGCTGCAATGAGCCCTTTGAACACTTTCAGCTGCCTCTTTCCTCAGCACATTTGCCCTGAGTGAAAATATCACATCAGTCACCTCCCAGAAGCAATGAGCATTTTAGCTGCACTACTATCCTCTTCATCTCAGGGCAGTGAGAAATGAGTCTCTCTTTTTTCTTTGCTGCTCATTTCAAATCCTGCCTCCACCACCTTTGCTTTTACAGGCAAGGAATGCAGCGCAGACAGGCTTGAGGTAAACATTAAAAGAGGCAAGGTGGAGAACAGCAAATACAAGAGAGAGAGTGAGAATGCAACAGCAGGAGATCAGAGTACAGGAAAGGAGTACAGTGAGTGCAGGGGCCCTGGCAGGCAGTTCACCTGAGACACTTTTACTTGCCTATAGCATGCCAGCCATGCAGAAACAAAGCCTGGCACATGGAATCTGTCCAGTTCTGAGCCCCATTTTCCCAGACAATCCTGCCCAAGCCCTCAGAGAGAGAGATGGAATCGCTGACCTCCCAGCTGATGGCTGCCATCTTGTCTTCAGCCAGGTAGGTCTTGCTGATGACATCACTCAGAGTGCCTCCATCCATGTACTCCATAACCAGCCAGAATTGCTTATCCACAAGGTAGCTGAAAGTAGGAAACAAGGGCATAGAGACAAACATGCATGGCTACATTTGCTTCTTGGTTGATGTGGAAAATGGGGTTTGTCCCTGCTGCAGCTGTGGACTCCAGGACGGCGTATACAAACGTAGGCAAGAGATCTCTGTGAAGTTAGGCTTTAAGAGAGGAGGTTTATTGTAAGGGATGTGAGGCCTTGCTCTGAGCCGCCAGACGCAACTCGTGGTAAGGCCCAGGAGGTGGGGGTAGGGAATGGGGAGAGCAAAGAGAGTAGAGAGAGAGGAGGCAAAGAGGCAAAAAGAGAGCAAAGAGTCAAAGAGAGCAAAAGAGGCCGGGCCCCCCCAGCAGCCCTCTGATAAGGGCTCCAGGTGGGCCGGGACAGGACCTGTGCCAATGGGGTTACAGATACCTGATACTTCAGGGGAGGGGTACAGGTATGGGATGAACCACTGGGGGGTGAGATAGGACATACCATTTGACCTCTGGGTCTGGCTGCAGGTGACCTCCAGCAGGTCATATAACTGTTTTCCTATACATCCAGTATCTAGTACATTTCAAACATCAAAACGTACTTTCAACTCTATCTCATTTACAGGTTTTACATTCTCAGGATATAGGCAATCATATTTATAGGGTTTCTTGGCTTCATCCTCCCCAACAGGTTGATTCTTGTTTCCGGGTCCCCTTGTGGCGAGGACAGAATAAAAGGAATAGACATTCCCTCTTGGCTATGCACTGTTTGCAATCAGTCTCAAGGAGAAAGGCATGGCTGTGAAAAACGAGAAGTTTAGATGGCCAGCAAGTGTAAAATGCTGTTTAGTAACAGCTCAGATAAAAGACATGTCATGTTGCATGTTTCTGGATATAAGCACCTCGTCTTCCTGGCATGCACAGCCAAAGAAAAGAGGGGACATGATCCAAGGGGAAATCCTTGTTCACTTTATCCGCTCCTAAGAAGGGACTTGAAAAGAAAATCAAGCCCCAAAACAACATGGTGGCAGTGAACTCACAGGCTATGGATTTACTTAGACACGACTGATCCAGGTTTTTGGACAGTCTTCAAACTACATGTGCCACGGAAGACTCATGCAGAAAAGATGCACTCTCTTCCCATCCATCGGACATGAGCAGAGCAATAATAATTAACCGATAAGTAACACTTCTATTTTCTGCCACTGACCAAAGCGGTTTTTACCTTTGTGTGTTTGCAGCATGTAAACAAACATTCATGGGACAAAAGCACAACAACTCACCTGTCTACACAGTTGACCAGGTTGGGATTCCTACTCATCCTCATGACTATGAGTATGTCATTGAAGTTTAATTCCTTCCTCCTCAGTCCTTGGAGATCTATTTTCCTCATGGCCACCTAAAATAACATTGAAAAGCAGTAACTACAGATGGTGGTGGCACGAGACCACAATGCACATGGAGCGAGTGATTTTGGAAGGATACAGCTGAGCTATGCCAAAGTGCCTTGTGATTAGACAAAGGAGTAATTAGGAGCTGACATTCCAACAGCCCATTTCTCTGTTCCTTTCCAGGACAGATACAGGACACATGGCCACTGATATTTTGTCTTGTCCACGAGGTAAACAAAGATGTCTCAGCTATCACCCACAAACCTGAGGACACTCTTTCTGCACTGTCTGGGATTCAGACCTGATCCACCCGTTGGTACTCTATGGATACATCCTGAGCTATGGGCAGGGCTTAGGGCTTTTAGGGATGCCTTGCAGATCTCTCTCTATGTGCAGTTCCCAGTGCAGCACTGTAGGTGGCTAAGGAACTACCAGTAACATTCAGATGTGTTTCCTGGCAGCCAGAAGGGAGAATTCAGGACTCTGAAGCCGTAGCCCCAAAGAGCACTGAGATCACAGAATCACAGAATGTGTAGGTTGGAATAGACCTTCAATATCATCAAGTCCAACCCATACCCTAACACCTCAACTAGATCATGGCATCTAGTGCCACATCTAGTCTTTCTTTAAACACAGCTAGGGATGGTGACTCCACCACCTCCCCAGGCAGACCATTCCAGTACCTTATCAATCCATGACAAACTTTTTCCTTGTATCCAACCTGTATTTCCCTTGACACAGTCTGAAACTCTGTCCTCTCGTTCTGTAAGTTGCTGCCTGGGGAAAGAGACCAACCCCCAGCTGTCTAGAACCACCCTTCAGGAAATTGCAGAGAGTTATATGGTCACCTCTGAGTCTCCTTTACTCCAGGCTAAACAACCCCAGCTCCCTCAGTCATTCTTCATATGGCTTGTTTTCCAAGTCCTTCAACAGCCTTGCTGCCCTCCTCTGGGCGTGCTCAAGCATCTCAACGTCCTTCCTAAACTGAGGGGCCCAGAACTGGACACAATCCTCAAAGGTGAGGCCTGACCAGTGCCGAGTACAGGGGAAGAATGACCTCCCTGCTCCTGCTGGCCACACCATTCCTGATCCAGACTAGGATGCCATTGGCCCTCTTGGCCACCTGGGCACACTGCTGGCTCATGTTCAGCTGCTGGCACCAGTACCCCGAGGTCCCTCTCCTCCTGGGCACTGTCCAGCCACACCGTCCCCAGCCTGTAACGCTGCAGGGGGTGATTGTGGCCAAAGTGCAGGACTCGGCACTTGGAATTAATAAACTTCATCTTGTTAGACTCTGCCCACCCATCCAACTGTTCCAGATCTCTCTGCAGAGCCACTCCACCTTCCAACAGATCGACACACACTCCCAGCTTAGTGTCATCCTCAAATTTACCAATCAAAGATTCAATACCCACATCCATGTCATCAATAAAAATATCAAACAGAATTGTTCCCAGCACAGACCGCTGAGGGACACCACTGGTGACTGGCTGCCAGCTGGATGCAGCACCATTCACCGCCACTCTCTGGGCCTGGCCATCCAACCAGCTCCTAACCCAGCAAAGAGAGCTCCTGTCCAAGCCACGGGCTGCCAGCTTATCCTGGAGTGTGCTGTGGGAGACAGTGTCAAAAGCCTTGCTGAAGTCCAAATTGACAACATCCACAGCCCTTCCTGCATCCTCCAGGCAGGTCACCTGGTCATAAAAGGACACCAGGTTGCTCAGACATGACCCACCTCTCCTAAATTTGTGCTGGCTGGGCCTGAGACTCTGGACATCCTGTAAATTCTGTGTTATGACACTCAGTATAAACTGTTCATTTATCTTGCCAGGTACTGAGGTCAGGCTGTGCCTTCAAAATCTCTGTTTTGAAGCACGCCCAGCTTTCCTGGACTCCTTTGTTTTTAAGGGCTGCTCCCCAAGGAACACTCTGAATAAGTCTCCTAAATAGGCCAAAGTCTGCCCTCTGGAAATACAATCTAAGAGGTTTACTGGTGTTCCTCCTGATTTCACCAAATATTGAGAACTCTATAATTTCATGATCATTCTGCCCCAACTGACCTCCAACCGCCACATCTCCTACCAGCCCATCTCTATTTGTAAACAACAGATCTAAGACAGTCCTTCCCCTTGTGGGCTCACCCACCAGCTGAGACAAAAAGCTGTCCTCCATGCACGTTAAAATTTTTCTGGACTGCCTCTTTTTTGCTGTATTAAGTTCCCAGCAGATATCTGGCAGGTTGAAGTCACCCACAAGAACAAGGGCTGATGATCCTGAAACATTCTTCAGCTGCTTATAGAATAAGTTGTCCACCTCTTCCTCCTGGTTGCGTGGACGATAACAGACTCCCAGTAGCATGTCAGCCTTGTTGGCTTTCCCCTTAATTTTGATCCACAGCCATTCAACTCCATCTTCATTAGTTTCAATACCTATGGTATCAAAAGCCTTCTTAATATAAAGGGCCACCCCTCTACCTCTTCTCCCTTTCCTGTCTCTTCTGAAGAGCTTGTAGCCAACGAGTGCAGTGCTCCAGCTGTGTGACTCATCCCACCACGTTTCCGTCATGGCAACTACATCATACCTTTGCTGTTGCACCATGGCCTCCAGCTCTTCCTGTTTGTTACCCATGCTGTGTGCATTGGTATACGAGCACCTCAGCTGGGCTACTGATTTCACCCCTGACTCAGGCTTACCACCTTTGGGCCTGCTTGCAGGCAGCCCAGCTCCATGCACTTCCCTTCAGACCTAGTTTAAAGCCATCTCAACCAGGTCTGCCAGTTCATGAGCTAAGAATCTTCTACCCTTAACAGAGAGACGTATCCCATCTGGTTCCAACAGAGCAGGTGCCGTAAAAATTGCCCCCTAATCAAAGAATCCGAAATTTTGTTGATGACACCAACCCTTAAGCCACTTGTTAATGATGTGAGTTCTCCTATTTCTTTCATCATTTTTCTCCACCACCAAAGGGACTGAGCAGAACACTACTTGACCCAGTGGCCTAACTAATTCGTTCTCTTTTAATCGCCTTGACACTCCTCAATCTCATCACTGCCAGCCTGGCAGTATGAGCAGTATGTAATAATCAGAGGGCTGATTAGGTAATAGCAGTAGGTAATAATCAGAGGGCTGAATCAGCCCAGGAAGTCTCTCGGAGATAATTCGTACCCAGGCCCCAGGGAGGCAGAAGACTTCCCTCTGGGATGGGTCCGGGTGACATATGGGGCCTTCTGTTCCTCTCAGAAGGCAGTCACCTACTATGATTACCCTTCTTTTCTTCTTGATGTTAGAGGTAGAGATTCATCTTACAGATGAATCATAACTAGGAGGCTCACTGGGCAGACAAATTCCCTCTAAATCATTTAAATCATCTGTCTGGCTCTCTAGATCCAGGGCCTCATACCTATTCTGAAGTGGCACCTGACTAGGGGATGGAGGTCAGGAGGAGTTTTTATTATTACCTCCCCAAGCAGGGACCCATTTCCACTCCCCTTCATCTACCAGGTACCCTTCTATTGCCTGGGAGTGGGAGGCAGATGAGTCCTCTGAATCTTGATGGGCCTCCCTGAAGGATGGAAGGGCTGAACTCCACCAGTCTATTTCCCTTTCACTTTCCCTGATACTTCTTCATCTTTCTACTTCCTCCCTAAGCTCAGCCACCAGTGAAAGGAGACGGTTCACCTGTTCACACCGCAGGCACGCCTCCTCCGCAACACCCCTGAAACAACCGAGAAGCTCAAACACTCCGGGCAGGAATGGGTCTGTACAGACGCATCCCTTTTGGAGGGCTCCACTTGGCCACGTACACTTGTACCAACCACAGTTTTCGACCGTGTTGAAACCATTGCTAACAGAAACCCCGAGACCAACCAGCCAGCAGAAGCACCTCAAACAACACACAGCACACCTTGCTAGCAAGAGAACCTGCAAGCCCGCCTGCTTGCCCTGCCTGTGCAAACTGCAGCACAAACTGCCGTGGACACGCTCCAAAGACCACGTGTCACGCCCCCGTTTGCCCGCTCCTGTTCGCCGCGCTCCGGGACATCGCGCTCCCTAGAGGGCTCTCATAATCAGTCACTCAGCAACTGAGGAAGCTCCACCCCTTGTTCCTGAGTGACTCACAAATGCTCTACAAGGCACCTCCTGTGTCTGAGCAATTGAGCAAGTGAGCAGTCCTTCTCAAAAGGAACTGCTGCCCTCCTTGCCTTCCTTCTGGCAGCTGAGAAGGACAAAGACCTGTCCCAAATGCAATTGGCAGGCTGACACCAGTCTGTGCTTCTTGTGCCTTTTCAGCACAGCTCTACCCAAAGCACCAGCTCACAGCAGAGAGGAAAGCCCTCAAGAGCAGCAGAATCTGCAGGGTTGTTGACATTTATCTCTCCTCCTGTGGCAGTGTCGAGTGCCCGGCAAACCTCTCCAAAGGTCCTAGAAACAGAAGAGCAACAAAGAAAGGAGAAGCC
>JAIXNV010000916.1:757-16205 GCA_020917445.1 Riparia riparia
CCAACATTGTAGGATAATGTAAAATATTAGCTGAGACTATGAACCAAAAGTCTAATAGAAAAACCCTAGAATGAAAATTTTCCAGAGAAAAAATTGGAAAAATCATGAGTCATAGCATAAAAATTCATAAGTTATTTTTTTGTTTGGATCCTACTCTAACAATCAAGTGTGTAACACTTGAATACATTTACAGCAGGGTGATAGCTACTTAGAGATCCAAGCCATAAATTAATTGGGATGCAGTCTGAGGTACAAGGTCTAGCAACAATTAACTGCATCACCAGTGATCAGTTGTCCTGTTTCTGTCAACAACACCTTTTTTTTTTTTTTTTTTTTTTTTTTTTTTTTTTTTTTTGTTAATAATGATGCAGTTATACAAAACATGCAAAATCATTATGAAATACCCAAGACCAGATAGTGATAAATATTATTCACATACAGGCATGCAGACATCATGGGCTGATTCCAAGTGTAGCCTGAACTCTCTTTATTTAGTGATTTTTTGACAGCCACTTTTATTTATAAGGAATAAATAATGCCAGACGTGTGTGTGCAAACGTACAAATGTTATATACTTAAGTATTTGTTTAAATTCTGTAGGAAAAAGATATCCCATTCTGAATGATTTAGCAGAGAACAATCACTTAGCAAGTTAATTTAGTTTCCTTTCAGAGAAGTAGAAGGTGTTTCATTCCTTTCGGAGAAGTAGAAAGTATTTCTTTCCTGAACATGATTTCTCTTCCCTGTTAACAGTCTCCTGAGATATTCCTCTGCTGCCAGTACCAAAAAGTCATAAAGCTGAAAAGTACATTCCAGATTTTTCCATACCATCTGTCACACAGCCCATGTTCTTGGCCTTCCCTCAGTGTCACGACAAAGGCGTAGCACTGATATTTTACATGAAACTGAACACCCACGCTGTGCTGTCAATATTTTTAGTCTCTTTGGCTTTCCAAGGGTGAGCATTTGGCCCATCACTGCTGTCATCTTCACCAGGGACATCCCTGAGCAGTCTCCCATTGGGATCCTCCCAGAATGGGCAGACCCTGTCTCGCAGTAGGAGTTGGTTCAATCTCCTGTGGGATGATCTGGCATGGACTGCTGTGGATTCAAAATTTTGTGGGATTTGTGTACAGGGAAGAGATTTGAAAACTGTTAATACAAGCAGGGAAGGAGAAATGCCATTACGCCCACTTAATAATGGATAAATATAATTTGTTATCATTAAGTTCAACTGTCTAACAAAAACATCTCAACAAAGAAAATGAGAATTTTCAGCAGCAACACGTGCAGTCTCCAGCTCCAATTGCATCTCTGACGTTTCAACTCTTCACTTCCTTCCCATTTCGTTCTCCCCTCACCACTGTTGTGCAGTAAGGGAAAAGAAATTTCTTTCTGGTTTCTTGAGGTGACCAAAAGAAGCCTCTGAGGCATGTAATTAATATAGTCTATTAATAGTACAAAAAGTGCACTGCTGAGGAGATCTGGTTTCCCCTAAAGCAGTCAGATTGCCGGTAGTTCCTAAGAGCAAAGGAAAGGTAAAAATCCCATGCAACAAATTCCATCCAGCTTCACCAGGTACTCACCACTTCCACAGAAAAAACCAATAGACCTCAGTCAGAAATGCAGCATTTGTGATAATATTTGCATTGGAAGAATAACTATGATAATGTCCAGATGGTTGGGGAAAAAATACACAAAAATCTTAGTGTAAAATAGCAATTATTTTCTCCTAACATTACTTTTCAAAGCACTCTATTTTTCATGTTTGTTTTTTTGTTTTGTTTGTTTTTTTAAATAAGTTATCCTATTTCTCTGTTAGAATTAGCTTATTCCTAGGCTTTAGCTATGGCTCGATGGCTGGACTGAAGTTTAGTTGTAAAAAGTATAAGCAGCATAAACAATTCTAAATTAAAAGTCACCTGGGAAACTGACATCTAGGGTACACTCTTCTGAAGATCAGATAGCTCAGTTTTCCTTTGGTGAATTCAGCAAAAAGGTTTGATTATGTTTTTCTAATCTGTTCTTTTCTCTAAAGACAGTCAAGCTCTTTTTAGATTAGTGTTTCAACACAGAACAAAATTAACTTAGTGAACAACAGAAAATATACAAATTAGTTTTCTGTGGGTTTTTTTTTGTTTTTGTTTTTGTTTTTCTTTTTTAGTGTGCAAGTGCAAAGCCAAATATAAAGTAGTCTTATTTACCCCAGATTCTAAAAGTAAGGTGCTTAAAGTGGTACATATGAGGGTTTACTCTGTAATTCAGTGGTCACTCTTCAGTCTCTATTCTGTCATTCCAGCTAGCACCACAGAGGAAAGAAAAAAATTTTTTTTGGAAATTTCAGAACACAATTTAGCTCACTTTTTTATCTTTAGTAGTGGTTGAACTAGAAAAATAGAAAGGAATCTAAATCACATCACTCATTCTTTTTACTTAAGATCCAAGGTCACATTTAGATTACAACAATAAAGGAAACTAATGTAAACATAGTCATGGATTTAGGTCCAGTTTCAAATATAGGTCATATTGTGGTGTCAGATTGTGCAAATATTTATAACACAACTTTTTTTTTTATGCAAGAAAACAACTAGCTTTATCATCTGCCTTGTCAATGCACTGGAAATAATTACATAAAATACATTGATGTCTCTAGGAGAACACAGGAAATTCTTTCTAGTGGCTTTTGTGCACACTTCAGGAGTATTATGAGCACAGGTTAGTGACCATTTACTTAAGTACCATTTGTGGGTATGCACAAAGTTAGCATCTGAACCAGCAATTGTAGGATTGCTCATAAAGTGGATAGATAAATAATGAAACACAATGCATAAGGCAAGGCAATTTTGTTATTCATTACACCATGAATATATCTTTCTTTTTCTCAGTCTCTTTTCTTGTAAGGATTACTGCTCAGCAAGAAGAAGCTCATCAAGAGTCTCAGAGGATGGCTGTCAGACAATATAAGATATTTTCAGTCTTCTTGTGAAGTAATCACCTTCCCAATTCCTCACCATTTCTGACACAGAAAATATTTACTCAGATAAGGTTTGCTACTGCAGAGTCAGTAAAAGAGCTCACAAAAAGTTACTGGGTTTCTCAGCACAGTAATTCTACAATGCAAATGTTCATGTTTTATTCATCTGTTTTTAAACAACCTCATCCATAACACACTAATTTCTCTACCTGGGTGTTTCCTATCTACCTGTGCACTTGCATTTTTCCTTGGATTATGACCGAAGTAAGGCCCATGACTGTGACAGCATTGCACAGGTTATAAATCAGAGGGTGGTGTAATTTGTGGATTTTCTTCCTTCCAGTGCAGCCAAGGCTGCTTAACCCAGGCAGGCACATCCCTACATTTGCCTTCCTTCAGTCTCTCTCTGCCCCAGGCAGAAACAAACCGAAGATGAATTCCCTGTTTAACATACAGAGATAGGGAAATTTGCTGCTAATTACAGTGGTTAGAATTCCTAATGGGTAGGAGGGGGGATCTCCCGAGACCACTCCATTCCACAGGCAATTCCCTTAGGTTGTTAAGTTTTCCTGCTCTTTTTCAGAAAATTTCTTAACAAAATTACTAGCAGCCTTTATCAAGCTGATATTGTAATTACTTTTGGGAAACAAATGGTGTCTGAGGAAAAAGAAAACCACAGTTCCATGCTTAATTTAGTAATGGGAAATTTAGAGAGAGAGAGAGAGCTCCTAATAAATTCTCGTCTCTTTCACAAATGGGATGAAATAGGCCACTAAAAGCTTCATTTGGGAGGTTAATATTAACAAGCAGAACGGTGACCTTAAAAAGGTAAAAAAAAAAAGCCTTTAATTCACAAGTCCTGAAGGAGTTTGACCATCCACAGGAATCTGGGGAAGAGGAGCGTATATGCTCAGCTGTCCATTTCCGACATTTCACTGCATCACCGTCCTTTCCCTCCTTTGTAGAAGTAAAAGGTTTCTCCTCTTTTTTTTTTTTTTTTTTTTTTTTTTTGTAGAAGTTCCCATTCTGTCTGAAAAGCTCTTACAGATGATGAATAAAAAACCCCAGTCTGAACTCCTGCCCTAACCTTGCTCTCTCTTTTGATGTTAACAGTAGTGAGCGTGAGGAATTAATTCTTTGTTTTCTTACAAGCCTGGACAACATTTAATGAGGAAAACTCTATAGAAGAATCTAGCCTATGAGCAAGAAAGGCAGGATCCCACTACAAAGCATAACGGAAGAGTTCTATCTGTCCACACATCCTTCGAGTATAAGCCCTACAGATCTTCCCTTTCCTTCCTTCACCTTTGAAAAACTACATATCCTTTGACTGACAAAATCTGTAATCATTTCCATAACCTCCACCCCTCAATACTTAATGTAGAAGCTATCAGAGGCTCATATCCTTAGAATCTTGTTATTATTCCAGTTTGAACTTCAAACTCCTGAGTAGCTGGTGCACATCACAGTCATAGATTAAGTACATGACAATGCAGAGTTCTTACAAGGAGAGGTTGCACTCTATGGGCTTACTGAATTTTTTGTTGAGCGTGGGTTTGAGCAGAGCACTGTCTCCTCCCACTGACATTAATACTCTGGTTCCCACCTCTTTAACATGAACACAGTTCAGCACTGAGGGTTTATACAAAACCCATTCACAAATTAATTCTGGACGTTCAAACACAGTAATTTTGTGTTCTATGAGGCTACAGTCACGTCACCCGTGCAAACTAAACCACCCCAAAATCTGCTGAAGCTGCAAGCTCTCATTTGAGAAAGATGGTGTTAAGGAAGTGCCAAATGCCAATTCCTAACCCTTCCTGGCACATATTTAAAATTCTGACCTCATCAGAGCTATGTTGATTCACAACAGCTGGGGCACTGGCACTTGCTGGTTTTAGGAGATACACAGGGAGATCTCTGGTAACGACAACTGCATCTCACTGGTTGTGATAAAATTAAAGTGGGACCACATATGAGCTCTGGGAAAGTATTGACCTTACATTTGCAAGTTTCCAATGTTATAAAAATGCTTTAAAATGTGCCAGAGTGACACAGTATGACAAAATTTTCCAAAGATCCTCAATGGATTTAAGGTACAATTAAACGATTAAAAAAGAACTTTTAACAATAGAAATTACCAGAAATAAACTGCCCCATTTTAGGAATTTGCTGTATTCAGAGCAAAATGTTCTTTTTGTTATGAACCAACTGCTAACCTTTAAAAATTTTGCTTTTGTTAACATAGGAGGATAACGAGTCTTAATTTAGTAGGTTGTTACATAAGTATAACAAAAAAATCGTCAAAACATTTGCATATAAAGTTTGGGGAAAAATCCTGCACATAGATATCTGTATTTAAAAAAAGCACTTGTTCATAGACACAGAATGTATGTAGGGCAGCAAAGTGGAACATAGCAAATTGAACTGCAGGAGAGTGATTTTAAGATCTATTGTCAACATATACTGTAACTCAAAATAGTGACAGGTGAATTTCAGCAAGCTTGGTTGGAATATGCAGTAAATCAAAAAATCAGAGATTGTAACACATTTCCCTAAGTCTTTTGCCTGCGCAAGGGGTCAAAATTCTTATACAATTTCCTCTTCCGCTTAATCTGGAGACTGTGAGATGATTCATTAACAGTCTTCTAACAACTAATTTTTTTTTTTTTTTTAATAAAATACATGTTCACTACATGCAGCTGGAAGTATAGAAACATTCAAAATAGAGATTTCTTTAAAATAAAAATATTTGGCTCATATTTTTATACACTAAACATTTCAGTGATGAAACTGTTAATGCCTTTAACTGCTGGATAATATCTTTCAATCTCTTCAAATTTTGTGTTTAGACATTTTTTGAAATGCCTTTGGTATAAATGAAATTACCATCCTAAGTGTTTATTCTTGCTTCAAGAGATGAGATTATGTTTTTAAAATAAATTGTCTTTTTTTAAATCAAAAATACTTTGGGTGTGACATATCATTTTAGTAATCGCGGTTTTACACCATTATGACATCTTTGCCATTGAAAATTATTTGAGTAACATCATCATGGCAAACTATTCTGAAAGTGTTTTCCATTAAAAAAAAAAAAAAATCATGATTATCCTTAAAAGTGCTTAAAAACCTTGCTTGACTCTCTATGTTACTATAATATTGTCAGAATGAACAACTTGGAAATGAAGGAAGTGAATGGAAAGAAGCATTTGTGCCCTGTTTAGTTCCAGTGTAGAGGTATTAATGCAGTAATACCTATCACCACATAAGGAATCCACTGTTCAAGGGTCCTGCTTATTGTGGATTTATCAAACTTGTGAGGAGAAATATGGATGTGGGGCTGGTTTACACATGTGGAACACTGTAGCATTCATATAGCATCCAAAATGGCCTGCGTGTCATTTTTTGGCTGTTTCCAACTATTTCAAATACACCATTGTTTACCAATGAAGAAAAGCTTGGATCCACACCCTTATCACTTGCCTGCAGAGGAATTGGATTATGTGTGGATACCTGGACAAAGAGGCTCAAACTCATTCCTCTGTTTTGCAGACAGAGCAGAAATCATTTCAGATTCCAGTCAAGAACACCTGTTTTGTTTTGAGGAAGCCATAACTTCCTCATCTCTGAAGAAGGCCACTATATATTTTATTTATTTATACTTAAGCCCTAATAGTAATATCAAACTGAGTGAAGAACTGAGTATTAAGGCTCCTGACACAGGGGTGAATGAATGGAAAGCACCAGAGGTGTGAAGAAACCCCTCAATTTGTCTCTCTTTTCCTAGTCTACTTACCTCCTGAATAGCCAAATATTGTATGGCTTACTCAAATGGGAGCAGAACTGCTCAGCTGACACAAAGCTTTTGTGGTGAGATGAGTTTGTAATCCACTATTTCCAACTGTAATACTTTCTTCTATTCAGTTGTGTTCTATTTGCTGAGCGTGGCTGTGATTTCTGAGCTGCTGAAGTTTCTGCCCTTCCAGTGATCACAAAACCATACCCTTGTCCCTCCCAGGTGACTATTCTTTGAAAACTAAAGAGCAGAAGATTTCCTGGGAACAGAGGGCAGTAAAACCATAGAATAGCAGCTACCATGACAAACAAATCCATTTTCATGAACTAGTGTTCTTGTCAGCTTGGGCTCGAAGACCTGCTGTCATGATTACCTATCACCCATCATGAGAGGATAACATCAATCTCTAATTAGTTTTGACACTCTCTGAGGGATGAAAGGTGCTATCTAAATCATAAATTTATTCAACGTTAAAAGTAGAAGTGAGAGTTCTGCAAGTCAGTGTTCAAGAAAATGAAGTATGAGCTATTCTTTGTTATCCTCACTATGTTCAAAAATCCTCTTTACTTCTTCCTTTTACTTATAAATTTTCTGTATAGCATCATCCTGTATAGAATACCATTAGCATGCTTAAAACCACATCACATAACAAAGACATAAAATTATCTGAAAGTAAAGCCGGCATTCAGAGTAGTTTCCTAATTAACTGCTTCTATTTTATTGGAAATAAGAAAATTGCAGATATAAAATCCAAACATTACTCATAGCAATAATCACAAGAGAGGAATGTGAATGAAAGGTTAATAAGCTGTACTTGAATTTGCTTTAGAGTGTGTTCTAGATGTAATTTAGGAGACCAAATTTAGGAGCTTTCATTGTCTGTGCAGTCACCAGTAAAAGAAAAGTGCCTCCAAGTGGCATCACACAGCACCCCGTAGACTATAAAGCATTCCCCTGCAGATGACAAAGCTATCCCATTTCACCAGTGATAGTGCTAAGGACTCTATTAATCACAGTCTTTTGTCCACATTTGTGAGAGTAAAGTGTTATTAAGTAATACATTAAAATTAATATTTTGACTATGCCCTGTTTCTATGTGTTAATCATTGTCCTTATGGAGTACCTAGAAAACATTATTATGTTTCTCCTTACTGTAATACTATATATTAAAATAGCTGTGGCTGAGTTGATAGAAGAGAATTCAGAGGCACCTACTGAGGTAAATAAGGTGCTTCTCCTTGACTTTGATGGCAGAGGGATCATCCATCCCTACATGACTTTGCACTTATTCGGCGTAAGGATTTATTATAAAATGGGACCTAATTATGCTAATGATAAAGTCTTGTTCCTGCTTACCAAAAATACTTCTTATTATGGTAAAATATAATTTCTTGGGGTTTTTTTTTATTTTTTTATTTTTTTATTTTATTTTTCAAATAGGTGACATTTTAGTCACCATTTTTCAGTGGTAGGTTTACCAGACAAACAGTCAGATACAAGTAGCAGTAAACCAAAGACATCTGTTTTATGTGCTCTTCAGGCACTTTATACACTGAGAAATGGAGAAAAGGTGATTGATTTCCAGAATATGAAATGCTATTAAGGAGATTCTGATCTTCATCATGTGACTTATTTTGCATGACATTAAAACAAATAATCCAATCATACGGGTGCTGTAACAGCAATCATGTGATGTCCATCATAGTAGATGTGAGGTTCCTATTCCCATAGCAACATCTGTAGCACTCACGCTAATCACTTTAAATTAACCTTGATATGAAAAAATGCCCTAGGGATAATGCTGTTGTGTGGTAGTTCACATATGTAGCACAATTTTCTAATAAAACTTCAGAGCAAAAATAAGGGTGATAATGAGATGTCCTGTTAGGATTTTTTTTTTTTTTTTAATATGCTTTAGTTAAACCAATACATTAGTACCAGCATCAGGACAATTATGAATATCATAGATAACAAGCTGTCTTATTGATTACTGCCCTTTCATAACCCACTGTGGTTAATTTACACTGTGCACACAAACCAAACAAAAGACACAAATATAACATGGTATCTGAAAACATAACTTTAAATTTTAACACTTCACCTTTTCCTAAATTAGAATAAAATAAGACCAAACATGCCTACCGGTGTCTTTTGGTAAGATCCACACATTGCACGTACTAAGGTACAAGCCTGTGGGACTTCAGTACAACCCAGGGAGTCTTCAGATTTTGAGTTGTGCTCCTCTGGTGGGAAGGTGTCAGCTTAGAAGAGCAGAACATGAACACACAGTTCCACATGGCGCTTGTTACTCCTTGAATTGAAGATTTTCAAACTTTACAGAAAATTTTATAATGGGAAGTGTTTGCACACACGAATATATCCTTACACAAGAAGTGTCTGAAGAGCCTGCTGGAAGTGCATATATGGCAAAGGTACCCATAGCAGAAATACATTTGGGCTCCTGGAGACAACTGACAAGTGAAATTAACTGTTCAAAACTCTCAAACCAGAGCTGTTTTGAATGCTAAAATCCAAGGTAGGCAGACAGGCTGAAGGCAGTAAGGTCCCTCATCATGCTGGCCACCCTCTGCTGGGGGTGGTGGTGTGGAGTGGATCCTGTGAGGCACTTCAGCCAGCCCTAGAGGTCCTGGAGAAGGAGCCTACATGGAAGCAGCCCCATCACAAAACAAGTCCCCTTCTCCAACCCCAACCCAGCTTCTGGGCTGCCTTCCCTGTTATTAGTTTTATTTCTTGCCTTATAGTGTTTGTTTTATATGCATTTATTGTTATTACATCAAGGTTACAGGCCTGTATTTCACAATAGCTTTAAAATATTATGCTTTAGTATCTTACCACCTTCTTTTATGGTGGCTAGTTTTAATTAGAGAAGGAAAGCAGCAGCATTATTAGTCTACCAGAATAATGGTTGCACCGCTTTTCATGAGAAAATATAGACACTTATTAACACCAGCTAGCTGTTGGGTTAACAAGGGAATGCAATATAAGGCGGGTGCCTATAACAATTACAGCAATCCAATGTTAAAACTTTTCTTTTCAGTTCCTCTTCCATATCACTAGCCTTGGAGCAAGTAAGGCTATTTAATGACTTCTCTTTTCTACCCCAATAATTCCATCCCGTGGAATTAAAATTGATTTTTTTTTAGCTCATGAAGATCTGGTGTTGGCTGTCTTTTCCCTGATGCAAAGCCATGGGAACGCTGCGGAGCCTGTCCATAAACTTTAGTGGACATTGGGTTAATGCGTAAATATGCACCCGTGACAATGACAGAAAATGAGGACAGCGGTATTTTGACTCTCAGCAGGGAATCTCAGTCCAAGAAAACAGTGCCAAAGGCTTTCCATAGTCAAGCTATTGAGAAAGCAAGAGACACAGTGTGAGCTGGAGTTTCTTGTTGTTAACGAACCATCTCTGTAGCTTAAAACACAAACTTCAGTGGTGAAATTACACCATCAGCAGCAGTGCCTGGAGCTGCTGCCTGAGTAAACCTGAACTGCCAGCCAAAGCCCCCATTGTGCTTTCCTCCTGCTGTGCCAAATGACTGCTGATACAGCTGATACTGCCCAGCCACAGTGACACACGTCAAACTCAACATTTTCTCTGCTCCCAATCTTCCTGGGTCATACAGAGAGTCTCAAGAAACTGAGTTCTCCACCACTAAAGTGGCAACACCAGAGTGTAAGGGGATTTTCATTCATACATATCTCAGGTAGGGATCTTTTGTGTATCAAAGTGGTTGTATGGTGAGATTTTGAATCATCATAAAGAAATTAGCAAGCCTTCCACATTTTCTTCACTACTTGGCACACCTTGACAGGGTTGACATGCAGTGCTGATAACACTGCTGATGTCAGATGTGTATTTTTCAAATAAATTTACAAGGCTCTTTTTCTATTTCCTGAAATGCTCCAAAATTTCTGAACTAATTTTTTGATAAGGTTTTGCTGTTTTCATGTACCCAAAAGAAAGAAGTTTGCCTTCATCTGGCTTATCTTCCATTCTCTAGGGGAAAAAAAAAAAGTGTCCAAATACTTTTTTATATCTACTAGAATAATTACTAATCTTAAAAGAAAAAATATCCAAAGTTCAATTTTTGAGCCTTAATACATACAAATAAAATAAATGATTATATAGTTGATATATAAAACCAAGCTCTGAGGTTTAACTTGTAAGCTCCTTGGAGCCAAGAACTGATCACATTTATCTGTAAAGCACCAGACACACTTCCAGTTTTCTACGAAGAGCAAAGTAACAGCGGGAACTTTTGGAGGACTTAACAAGGATGGTTTTGTTTTGTTAGATTTCTTCCCTATCAGCTTAGGCTAAATGAAAGCTAGAAAAACTTGCTTCCAGATAACAAAGTGCAAATTCTCACAACACACACCCATTTAAATAAATTGGTTTTGGTTTTGTTTTTTTTTTTTTCAAAATCAAACCAGTTTTCTGTTTGTTTGTTTGTTTTTCTGTTTGAATAAAATGGTTCCTATGTTTTGAGCCCCTTCTACCAACACCAAATGTACAGAAGACTGTGGCAAAAAGAATAACTGTCTTATTTGGCAAAATTAGAATTATGTGGACGTTGATATGGTTTGCAAAATGCAAATGCACCAAATTCTTGTTTTTAAGGTATAACTATCCTTTTGTACCATTTTCAATTCTATGAGCATACAAACCAGTTGTCTTTCCCTCCTTTTCATTACTTACAACATGCTTTCTCTGATAGATGACCTTTTAAAAATATTGATAATGCCACTATGGCTATTGTGACCTGCCAGAGGGACTGTGTAATTTGACAAGAATGAGAGATTTGCCCTGACTGACAAAGTAAATAAATTTTGTGAGGAGAACGTGACTGTATGTTTACTTTGGCTTCAGGCAGACTCTTGCATTTCAAGTGAGTGCTGTATGAAGCAGTAGTCAGAACTTTTGGTGGAGTTCTTATTGGCAAGTCCTTCCTGAGAGAGACTGTGTGTTCTGGAAAATATGTCTGTGTCCCAAACAAATGCTAGTGAAATATTAAACAAAAACAGATTTTGGAAAATACATCTTGAAGTTGTGTGAATATTCTGATATCAGAGTGAGTCTGATACTGGAACTGTCTTTTCCTGGGTGGTGAGTGAGCTGCTGTCAAACCATAATTTATAAAGCATTAATGTTTTCAAATAATGGTTTCTAGGACAAAATATATGCGTTGATGGCAGTAGAGTGAAAGAAAAGTATGTCTAGGTAAAGAAAGTAAGACAGAAGTAAATGCAGGTGAAAAAATAGGACAGGAAATCATAAACATCAATTTTGCCCTGATATAACTGATGATGAAAATTTACCAGTCAGGTTTTCTTTCACATTTTTGTTCTGATTCTCTTACCACCATGAAAGTAAATTGTTGATCTTGATACAGATAAAATGGGTGGGAAAAAAATCTGTCAGGAGTATCCAGCAACAAAAGCAGACGATTTGTCAAGACAGCACAATTTTCAATAAATACACACAACAGAAGACAAATCTCAGCAGCTTCTATATACAGGTAATCATTTCAAATTAAGTGCATTGTAGAAACCCTTTCCTAAAAGGGGACTAATTCATACTGACAGAGTAGAAGTTTCAGACCATTACAGTAAGAGAGATGGAATAAAAAGGAATAGCCTCACTCTAAGTCCATCTTTACAAATAATAGCCAAATGATTTCTACATGCTGCTGCTTCTTGCAGCATCAGCTGTGCACCACCCAAGGCTGATCTCTCGGAGAGATGAGGCTTTTTCAAATAATATGTACTAATAAAACCATTCAATGTTATACTCAGGCAGTAGACAATCTGGTTAAGATTTGATTCCTAGATCAAACAAATTGATATTGCATGGCAATTATTTATGCTTTGTTCTGAACTCTACATGGTGCATAATAATCACATATGCTCTTGCTCAGTATCTTGTCACTTAAGTCATCAAAGGGTGGGTCAGAAATAGCACAGCTAAAACTGAAGATACATTTGTCTGTGTCACCTTCACACCATATGTGCAATTTTACTATTGTTTATTCCACTTTTCCTAGTTGTTGCTAAAATGCTTTCTGCAGATGTTGGAGCTGGTGTCAGGAGAAAAGCACATCCCAAGATCCTTGTGCTCCTCAGGATCGCCCACCATAACAACAGACAGAAGATACTAGTACATGCCAAAATGTTCATTTTATTTCTGAAGGGAGCCTCAGCACATGTGTTTCTTTCGCTTCACTTTTCTACAGATGCAGTGATCAAAAGAGAATCTCAGTGTCTAAGACTAATGTAGGAAATAAACCAGGAGGGCAGATGATGAGATAATCAAAGGGACAAATATCTAGGTCTCCAAAATACTTGAATTGTTTCCCTTTGATATGCTAGCAAGGCTATATGGGGGGGGTTCAGAAGATTACAGGCCATTCTAGAAGAATAAATTTCACTTTTGAACTGTTATTCACTGAAAAAAAAAAAGCTTATTTTATGTATCAAATCCTTAGTTATCACACTGGATAACCAAATCTCCAAAATGTTTTCAGTGTTTTTTGGGTGGGCTGACATTGATTGAATGTCAGGCACCTGTCATAGACAGGTAGAAGAATTATAAAAGAAAGGCCTCACAGAATCAGGCCTGCTCTGTTAAATTAATAGTAATTTCTTTTAAGTGCAGTTAAGTAATTTGCAATGGGAAAACAATCTATTCTTGGGTGAAAAACAACCAGTACCTACATAAACAATAAGATCTGTCTCATTAGAATCAGTAGGGAAAAAAAAAAAAAAAAAAAAAAAAAAAAAAAAAAAAAAAAAAAAAAAAGTGGACTAACAATAAATACAGAAGTTTGATAGACATGCAAAATGCCACATATGACCAAAGAACTAAGTGTGAATGTATTGTCCACCAATAAAATCTGACCCAGTGCCTTCTGATAATCCTATAAAATATGAGCTATACAATAAAGATTTGTCTTTCCCGCATGAGAGAATGGAGTCTCAGCTGACTCGTGGCAACAGGTACCCACAAAACCACTCCATCACTCCCCTTCCCAGAAGTATGGGGGTGGAAAAAAAATAAAAATGGATCATAAAACAACTCACAGGTCAAGATAAATGCAGTTTAATAAAGGAAAATCAAATTTCATGTAAAAAGCAAAGGAAAACAATTTTCAAGCAGGATTAGACAAGGCATACAACCCCCCCCATCCCCCATTTCTTTTGAGTACTTAACATCACTTTATTTATCCATACTATTTAGGATCAATGTGCTTTTACAAACTCTCTGACTCTGGGGATTTTTTTTTTTTTAATTTGTGTAATTGAAGAATTATCTGTGAAATTACATTATTGAGATTATTATCAGAAAAGAGACAGTACAGCACAAGGACCTCGTAGACTCCACTCATCCCTAAACAACCCCTACTAAATGTATACATATATATATATGAAATTGAAGGCAAAATAGAAAGGGTCAATATGGTTTCCTACAAGATCAGGACCTCTGTATTAAAAATAATAATAATAAAAAATCATCCTTAGACTTGGATGAACCATATTTTTAAATTTTCCAGCAATATTAACATTCAGCCACTGTAAGAATATTTGAGAGAAGGGAAAACACAGTTCTCATTAGAATTCCATTTCATACAATAATAGAGAAGTGAAAATTAACCATCATAATTTTTGGAAATCATTTTCAAAAGGATTCAGCAGCAGTCCAACAGACTTCAGGAGACTTCATGTGACTTAAGGAGAAGGTTGTTTGGTCAAACCTTAGAAAAATACCTTACACCACTCTTTTTTACCTTCTCCCAGCAACTAATGGGGAATGGAATTCTGGCCCTATATAATGCTGCAAGAACTTTGCTACTGACTTCAGCAGAGATAAAATTATTTTTATCATAGTTGATTTATTCTCATTATAGAAATGTGACACAAAAACGTGACCGAATAACTCCAGTTAGTCTCCTAATTCATTGCTCTCTTCAAGAGAGACAGAAAATCAGGGCAAAAAGAATTGGAGACTGAATAGAATTATTTCAGAAATGAGAAGTGCAGCCTTTTTTCCTATTTATTATTCCTGTTTGGTTGTTTTATGGCTTGGATTTTTTTTTCCTTTTCTTTTTTTGCGCGTGTGTGTGCATGCGTGTGCGTGT
Source organism: Riparia riparia (assembly GCA_020917445.1). Taxonomy (NCBI): domain Eukaryota; kingdom Metazoa; phylum Chordata; class Aves; order Passeriformes; family Hirundinidae; genus Riparia; species Riparia riparia. Next base: position 15,687 of record JAIXNV010000916.1, read on the forward strand.
GTATGGGGTTTTTTTGTCTCTTTGTTTGTTTGGTTTTTATATATTTTTTATTTTTATACACAAGGGGAAAGAGTATAGATGTAGAAACACTTGAATGGTTGATTAAGAGTCCGTTTCACCCTTGGCCTGTTTACAAACAGGGACTGCAAGTAGATTTATTGCATAAATAGAATTGTCACAGTGTAGGATGTGATGAGAAGAATAATGAAGAACCCGTCAGGAATATTTTACTACTGTTTGTTTGACTGCAAGTAACTCTTGGACACTCTGCTTGCTACTGTTCAGGTATGACAGAGTTGTCTATCCAGGAGAAGGTATCCAGTAAAGTAAATTAAAGAAAGAAGGGATTCCAACTGATCAAGACTTGTGGCTGACCCCACTGACAGGCCGGTGATCTCTGTGAAGCCCAGAAGTGCAGCCCTGTGGAGCTCATCAGACAGAAACAGGAGGTGTGAGGTGTCATTAACACCAGAGAGCTCATCATCCTGTGATAATGTGTCACTGACTGAAAAAAAAACC
>JAIXNV010000917.1:0-16176 GCA_020917445.1 Riparia riparia
TGCCCTCACACAAGCGTGGTGCAGAAATCACTCGCTTCCCCTTGTTCGTGGCTCACGCCCTCGCGGGCAATGAGAACCGCACTACTGAGGGTCCACAATCACTTGGAGAATCCGAGCTGCCGGTTCTCCTCTCAGACACACACACTCGTAGCACTCCAGGGATACCCGACCCAGACCGAACGGAATCTTCCACACAGATACTCAGGAGTCTTGCGTCTTCGTCCGGACCTTTGTGCACAAAGTTTATAGGGTCTGCCGGCTTCCTTTGCCTAATGCCTTGAATTTAGGTTCGTCGGTCCAACCGAGACAGGAATCGGGTCTACCAGGGCCGCCGACTGACCGGCGGGGCGCCCCCCAGGCAGAACCAAAAGTCCTATCTTGCAGGTGGATCCGAGTCACGGCACCAAATTGTAATAAACTATGAACACGAAGAAAAGGTCCAATAGGAATTTATTACATTGCATTAAGCAAAGCACAGGCAAATACAGCGCTGGACGGCAGGGGGAGTCTCGCTCCACCAACTGCCGTGAATTGGCAGGTTTCTCAGTCTCGCTTTTATCCTGCTGCTTTCCTCCAATGATGTATGTGAGACGTGTTGCTGGGAGGGTCTCTTTCTGTCCCTAGGTGGTCGCAGAGCTGTAGTTGTCCTCTTCCTTATATGGTAATTAAGCTGGCATTCCTGAAACTTAAAGCTGATTAAGCAAGTAGAGAGAGAGAAAAAGAAATTGGGCAAGGGTATATTTGCCTATAAGCTTAAATAGTAACATAGTAACTTCCTGTTATCTTGAGTTATTTAATCTCCAGTGAACAAAAAATAGTTAATGTTTATCACAATTTTGTGTGTGGCTTCCTCAGCCCCAGCCACCATCTTGTGCATGGCTGCCTCAGGCCTCTGGCTGTCATTTTGTGTGTGGCTGCCTCAGGCCTCTGGCTGTCATTTTATGTGTGGCTGCCTCAATCCCAGCTGCCATCTTGTGTGTGGCTGCCTCAGCCCCAGCTGATATCTTGTGTGTGGTCACCTCAGCCCCAGCCACCATCTTGTGCATGGCTGGCTCAGCCCTCTGGCCATCATTTTGTATGAGGCTTCCTCTGCCCAGCTGCCAACTTGTGTGTGGCAGGCTCAGCACTCTGGCTGTCATTTTGTGTGTGGCTGCCTCAGCCCCGGCTGACATCTTATGTGGGGCTGACTCAGCCCCAGCCGCCATCTTGTGTGTGGCTGGCTCAGCACTCTGGCTGTCATTTTGTGTGTGGCTGCCTTAGCCCCAGCCACCATCTTGTCCATGGCTGGCTCAGCACCCTGGCCACCATCTTTTGCATAGCTGGTTCAGCACTCTGGCTGTCATTATGTGTTTGGCTGCATCTGGCCTCTGGCTCTCATTTTGTGTGTGGCTGCCTTAGAACCAGCTGCTATCCTTTGTGAAGCTGGCTCAGCCCCAGACGCCATGCTGTGTGTGGCTGGCTCAGCACTCTGGCCACCATCTTGTCCATGGCTGGCTCAGAACCCTGGCCACCATCTTTTGCATAGCTGGTTCAGCACTCTGGCTGTCATTATGTGTTTGGCTGCATCTGGCCTCTGGCTCTCATTTTGTGTGTGGCTGCCTTAGAACCAGCTGCTATCCTTTGTGGAGCTGGCTCAGCCCCAGACGCCATTCTGTGTGTGGCTAGCTCAGCACTCTGGCCACCAGCTTGTGCATGGCTGGCTCAGCCCTCCGGCTGTCATTCTGTGTGAGGCTTCCTCTGCCCCAGCCGCCATCATGTGCATGGCTGTCTCAGCCCTGTGGCCGTCATTTTGTGTGTGGCTTCCTCAAGCCTAGCCGCCATCTTCTGTGTGGCTGGCTCAGCACTCTGGCTGTCATTTTGTGTGTGGCTTCCTCAGACCCAGCCGCCATCTTGTGCATGGCTGGCTCAGCACCCTGGCCACCATCTTGTGCATGGCTGGCTCAGCACTCTGGCCACCATCTTGTGTGTGGCTGCCTCTGGCCTCTGGCTGTCATTTTGTGTGCGGCTGCCTTAGATCCAGCTGCTATCTTGTGTGTGGCTGGCTCAGCCCCAGCCGCCGTTTTGTGTGTGGCTGCCTCAGCACCCTGGCCACCATCTTCTGCATGGCTGGCTCAGCACTCTGGGTGTTATTTTGTGTGTGGCTGCCTCAGGCCTCTGGCTGTCATTTTGTGTGTGGCTTCCTCTGCCCCAGCTGCCATCATTTGCATGGCTTTCTCAGCCCCCTGGCTGTCATTTTGTGTGTGGCTGACTTAGGCCCAGCCGCCATCTTCTGTGTGGCTGGCTCAGCACTCTGGCTGTCATTTTGTGTGTGGCTGTCGCAATCCCAGCTGCCATCTTGTGCATGGCTGTCTCAGCACCCTGGCCACCATATTGTGCATGGCTGGCTCAGCACTCTGGCCACCATTTTGTGTGTGGCTGCCTTAGCCCCCGCCACCATCTTGCTCATGCCTGGCTCAGCACTCTGGGTGTCATTTTGTGTGTGGCTGCCTCTGGCCTCTGGCTGTCATTTTGTGTGTGGCTGCCTTACTCCCAGCTCCTATCTTTTTTGGGGCTGGCTCAGCCCCAACCGCCATATTGTATGTGGCTGGCTCAGCATTCTGGCCGTCATTTTGTGTGTGGCTGCCTTAGCCCCAGGCACCATTTTGTGCATGGCTGGCTCAGCACTCTGGCTGTCATTTTGTGTGTGGCTTCCTCTCTTCCTCTGTCCCAGCCGCCATCATGTGCATGGCTGTCTCAGCCTTCTGGCTGTCATTTTGTGTGTGGCTGCATTAGCCCCAGCCATCATCTTGTGCATGGCTGGCTCAGTACTCTGGCCGTCATTCTGTGTGGGGCAGGCTCAGCCCCAGCAGCCATCTTGTGTGTGGCTGGCTCAGCACTCTGGCTGTCATTTTGTGTGTGGCTGGCGCAATCCTAGCTGCCATCTTGTGCATGGCTGGCTCAGCACCCTGGCCACCATCTTGTGCATGGCTCACTCAGCACCCTGCCTCTCATTTTGTGTGTGACTGCCTTACCCACAGCCATCATCTTGTACATGGCTGTCTCAGGCCTCTGGCTGTCATTTTGTGTGTGGCTTCCTCAGCCCCAAACGCCATTTTGTGTGTGGCTGGCCCAGCACTCCGGCCACCATCTTGTGCATGGCTGCCTCAGCCCTCTTACTGTCATTCTCTGTGAGTCTTCCTCTGCCCCAGCCACCATATTGTGCACGGCTGGCTCAGCACTCTGGCTGTCATTTTGTTTGTGGCTGTCTCAATCCCAGCTGCTACCTTTTGTGGGGCTGGCTCCGCCCCAGCTGCCATCTTGTGTGTGTCTGGCTCAGCACTCTATCTGTCATTTTGTGTGTGGCTTCCTCAGCCCCCGCTGCCATCTTGTGTGTGGGTGGCTCAGCACTCCGGCCACCATCTTGTGCATCGCTGGCTAAGCACTCTGGCTGTCATTTTGTGTGTGGTTGCCTCAGGCCTCTGGCTGTCATTTTGTGTGTGGCTGCCTTAGTCCCAGCTGCTATCTTGTGTGTGGCTGGCTCAGAAATCTGGCTGTCATTTTGTGTGTGGCTGCCTCAATCCCACCTACCATCTTGTGTGTGGCTGCCTTAGCTCCAGCTACCAACTTGTGCCTGGCTGGCTCAGTCCTCTGGCCGTCATTTTGTGTCTGGCTGGCTCAGCACCCTGGCCACCATCTTGTGCATGGCTGGCTAAGCCCTCTGGCTATGATGTTGTGTGTGGCTGCCTTAGTCCCAGCTGCTGTCTTGTGTGGGGCTTGCTCATCCCCAGCCGCCCTTTTGTGTGTGGCTGCATTAGCCCCAGCCACCATCTTGTGCATGGCTGGCTCAGCACTCTGGCTGTCATTTTGTGCACGGCTGCCTCAATCCCAGCTGCTACCTTTTGTGGGGCTGGCTCAGCCCCAGCTGCCATCTTGTGTGTGTCTGGCTCAGCACTCTAGTTGTCATTTTGTGCGTGGCTTCCTCAGCCCCCGCTGCCATCTTGTGTGTGGGGCTGGCTCAGCACTCTGGCCACCATCTTTTGCATGGCTGGCTCAGCACTCTGGCTGTTATTTTGTGTGTGTCTTCCTCTGCCCCAGCCGCCGCCTTGTGCATGGCTGGCTCAGCACTCTGGCCGCCATTTTGTGTGTGGCTGCCTTAGCCCCGAGCCACGATCTTGTGCATGGCTGGCTCAGAACCCTGGCCACCATCTTGTGCATGACTGGCTCTGCACTCTGGCTGTCATTTTGTGTTTGGCTTCCTCAGCCCCAGCTGCCATCTTGCGCGTGGCTGGCTCAGCACTCTGGCCACCATCTTGAGCATGGCTGCCTCAGCCCTCTTGCTGTCATTCTCTGTGAGTCTTCCTCTGCCCTAGCCACCATATTGTGCATGGCTGGCTAACAGTCTTCCTGTCATTTTGTGTGTTGTTGTCTCACGCCTCTGGCTGTCATTTTGTGTGTGGCTGCCTCAGCCCCAGCCGCCATCTTGTGTGGGGCTGGCTCAGCACTCTGGCTGTCATTTTGCGTGTGGCTTCCCCAGGCCTCTGGCTGTCATTTTGTGTGTGGCTGCATAAGTCCCAGCTGCTATCTTGTGTGAGGCTAGCCCAGCCCCAGCCGCCATCTTGTGTGTGGCTAGCTCAGCCCCCAGCCACCATCTTGTGTGTGGCTGGCTCAGAAATCTGGCTGTCATTTTGTGTGTGGCTCCCTCAATCCCACCTACCATCTTGTGTGTGGCTGCCTTAGCTCTAGCTACCATCTTGTGCCTGGCTTGCTCAGCCCTGTGGCCATCATTTTGTGTGTGGCTGGCTCAGCACCCTGGCCACCATCTTGTGCATGGCTGGCTAAGCCCTCTGGCTGTGATTTTGTGTGTGGCTGCCTTAGTCCCAGCTGCTATCTTGTGTGGGGCTTGCTCAGCCCCAGCCGCTCTTTTGTGTGTGGCTGCCTTAGCCCCAGCCACCATCTTGTGCATGGCTGGCTCAGCACCCTGGCCACCATCTTGTCTGTGCCTGGCTCAGAACTCTGGCTGTCATTTTGTGTGTGGCTTCCTCAGCCCCAGCCGCCATTTTGTATGTGGCTGGCTCAGCATTCTGGCCACTATCTTGTGCATGGCTAGCTCAGCAGTCTGGCTGTGATTTTGTGTGTGACTTCCTCTGCCCCAGCCGCCGTCTTGTGCATGGCTGGCTCAGCACTTTGTCCACTCTTTTGTGTGTGGCTGCCTTAGCCCCAGCCACATTCTTGTGCATGGCTGGCTCAGCACCCTGGCCACCATTTTGTGCATTGCTGGCTCAGCAGTCTTGCTGTCATTTTGTGTGTTGCTTCCTCAGCCCTAGCCGCCATCTTCTGTGTAGCTGGCTCAGCACCCTGGCCACCATCTTGTGCATGGCTGGCTCAGCAGTCTGCCTGTCGTTTTGTGTGTGGCAGCCTCTGGCCTCTGGCTGTCATTTTGTGTGTGGCTGCCTTAGTCCCAGCTGCTATCTTTTGTGGGGCTGGCTCAGCCCCAGCCGCCATCTTGGGTGTAGCTGGCTCAGCACTCTGGCTGTCATTTTGTGTGTGGTCGCCTCAGCCCCAGCCACCATCTTGTGCATGGCTGGCTCAATCCTCTTGTTCTGGAAAAAAAAGAGAGAAAGACAGAGAGAGTCTTGCTGTTTTGTATGTTTCTTTATTATGAAGCTTGGCCTTGGGGGAGAGCTTGCTTGCTCCCTTGGCAACGTGGACGAGGAGGTACACACAGCTTCGCTTCACAGCAAAGCTCGGGACTCCAACCCCCCCCCTCACGGGCTTTTTCCCTTGCCAGGGAGTCCGTTTCGCTTCGCTGATCAGCGGTCATCCAGCGATGGGGAACTCCTTCTCAGGTCACGGCGACTAAATAAAGCTGCTTTGGCAGACCCCCGTACTTCTTGCACTAGTCTAAAATGCGAATACAGTCCTGGATTTTACTTTGATTCCCTGCTTTTCAGAGTCTCTTGTTCTTGAATTGTTCCCAGAATTCTAGTGTTCTTTTTATTTGCATATTCAGACACTATCCGGCGAATGGGAGCAGAGATACAGGTAATAAGGTGAATTCTTAATTAACAAACAAGTAAATAAGGTGATTAATCAATATTAAAACAGGAATAAGGCAAATTCTTTATACAGAAATAGGATTAACAATCTTAATGGAATTACTTAACAATTAAGTAACTAAAACATAGATTATTCAAATAGAATTTATTTATAACAACACCCCCCTCTATTTCTTTGATTGAGCTTTAGCTCGCATCAATTTGTTACCTTTTCTGCTTCAAAGCATAACCAAGTCTCTCCTATAGGACATTCCCCAAATAGGCACTCTGCATAACTAGCTGTGTTTTTTGTGGTCCAATAAACTTTTCCATCTTCTTGGCAAGTATTTAACTGGGAGTGGTCAAAGCAGTTTGGGTTCACGTTATTATGGACCCTTAATAATGATCTGAGATCCTCTCCATCGTACACTGGATGGTAGCAGTTAGCACAGGCTTTTGTTTCATAGGTGTGCTTTATGAACATCACCAGTACGATCCCTCCCAAGAGTCCGGTATGGGCCATCCTTCCTGGATCTCTTGCTCCACCCGGCCTTGCCTCTTGGAGTGGAGAGGTCTCCTAAAGCACCCACTTACATGCTCCCACTTCCCTTCCCTATTAATTTAGTTGCCTTTAGAGAATGTTCTGTAGGAGATTTACCTTTTTTTTTTTTTTTTTTTTTCAAAAAAAACCCCCCACTTTTACCTCTTTTAATTTTTCTATTACTTAAATTTGTTCAAACTACTACTTATAGAACATAACAACTTTTAAAATTAACATATAAAAATCTTAAACTTATTTAAACCACTATTTATAAAACTTAAATAGTATTTAAACTTAATTAAAAAAACCTTATAATTTTTTTTTTCCTCTATTACTTAAACTTATTTAAATTGCTATTCATAAGACTTACAATTTAAAAATTATCATATAAATAACCCTTTAAACTTACTTCAATTCTTACTTATAAAACTTAAATTATATGTAAAATTAATTAAAAAAAAAACCCTTATACCTTTTTAATATCTATTACTTAAACATATCTATAATTGCTAATTACAAAGAACTGACTTAAGTTTACAGAAATTAACCCTTATTGTGCCCCCCCCTCAATTTTTTTTTTTTTTTCACAGTCTCTGTTATCTCTTATTTCTTTTGAAAAGTTAATTTCAAGTCTTTCGGGTGTGGTGTTACTGTCCACTCGGTTTCATCTGGTGTGGGTGCTGAACTCGGGTTCTCTCCAGGAGGGGGTACTGGCCCTTTAACTCTGGTGATGTGGCTCCATCCTTTTTCCTTAGTGCGCACTGCTGTGTGAGTTGTTAACAGTACTTGGTAGGGACCTTCAAACCTCAGGGTCAGCGGGGTATTAGTCCACGTTTTGATCAATACCCAATCTCCAGGATTGATATTATGCACATTTGCATCCAAAGAGGAAGTTTGACAAAGATAGCCTTTCTTTCTGAGATTTTCTAGGGTTTGTCCAATGGTTTTTAGATATTTTCTAGTGATTTCCTCTCCTTCCAGGCAGTCTTTAGAACTATAAGGAGATAACAAAAAGGGAAGCCCAAAGAACATTTCATATGGTGACACTCCTAGATCTGCTCGTGGCTGTGTTCTGATTCGTAATAATGCTAGGGGTAAGCATTTAAGCCAATTTAGTTGAGTTTCTGCTATTAGTTTAGTCAGTACATTTTTAATGGTCTTATTCATCCTTTCTACTCTGCCTGAGCTTTGGGGATGCCATGGGGTGTGTAACCTCCATTTTATCCCCAAGGCTTGTGTTACCTGTTGTAGAATTTGTGCTGTGAAATGTGGCCCTCTATCTGAATTAATATTATTTATCAGTCCATACCTGGGGAGGATATCTTCTAATATGATTTTTGTTACTACTTCTGCTGTTTCCTTTTTTGTAGGGAATGCTTCTACCCAATGGGTAAGGTGATCTATGACCACTAGCAAGTGTTTGTAACCTTAAACAGGGGGCATCTCAGTCAAATCAATTTGCACATTCTGGAAGGGCCTTAAGGCTAACTCCCTCCCTCCAGGCTCAGTTTTTCTCATAACTTTTTGATTTATTTTCTGACATATTATACATCCCTGAGTAACTGCTTTTGTTAATTCGTGTACTCCAATACATAGGTTTTCCCTTAGGAAATGGTCACATAACCCCTGGGTCGCCCAGTGGGTTAAATTATGTATTTCTGTAAGTATTTTTTGGGATAGGGCTTTATTTAAGAATTTCCATCCATCAGCTGTTAACCACACTCTGTGTTCCCCCTGGTGTAATCCTAATTCTTTTATTGCTTTCTGCTCTTTTTTACTAAACACTTGCTCTATCCCCTCTTCTTCTTTTCTTGGTATTTTCTCCAATTTGAGGATTTTTACTGGTTCTCCTGGCTCTAAAGCTGCCTCTCTGGCTGTTTTATCAGCTAACTGGTTTCCCCTTATCTCGGGCATATCTCCCTTTTGATGCCCTTTTATGTGAACTACTGCAATTTCTACTGGTTTTTGTAAAGATTTTTAACACTGACTTTATTAATTCTGTGTGTATTAAGTTTTTCCCTTTTGAAATTAAATATCCCCGTCCTTCCCAAATTTTCCCAAATGTGTGCACGATACCAAAGGTATATCTAGGGTCTGTGTAAATGGTGCCTCAGTCATCTTGAAGTAAGTCTAGCCCTCTCTTTAGTTCATATATTTCACATCACTGTGCTGACCAATTACTTGGTAACTTTCCCTTTTCTAAGACTTTCATTTTCTCTCCCTCAATCACAGAGTATCTGGATGTTCTTTTCCCTTCCACCACTCGGGATGACCCATCTGTGGACAATACTCTCCCATATGGAAGGGGTGTATCCTCTAAATCTTCTCTCTTTTGTCTGCATATCAATGAGTTCTAGGCAATGGTGTTCTATCTCTTTAGTGGGCTCGCCAGAGAGAAATTGGGCTGGATTTAAGCTTTGTGATGTTGTTAGTTCTAGGTTATCTGTATTTATCAGTATGATTTCATATTTTAGGATTCTAGAATCTGTGAGCCACTTTAGAGCTCTTTGACTTAAGATTGTTTTCAAATCATGTGGAGTATGTATCTTTATCTTTCCCTGTAATGTTAACTTTTGAGCTTCTTCTATTAAAATAGCTGCAGCTGCAACTGCTTGGAGACAGGCTGGCCATCCCCTGGGGACTGGATCTAGTAGTTTTGATAAAAATGCTACATGTTTTCGGTATCCTCCCCATTCTTGGGTTAAAACTCCGTATGCTATCCCTTCCTCAGTGTTTACAAACAAATCAAACTCCTTTTTAAGATCTGGTAAGCTTAAAACTGGTGCTGAGGATAATTTCTCTTTTAGATCCTGTAGCTGCCTCTCGTCACTTTCTGTCCAATTCATTGGTTCCTGGTCTATTAATTTATCATAAAGAAATTTGACCCCTTGAGTGTACTTATCTATCCAGTGGTTGCAGTATCTGAACAGGCTTAGAAGTTTCCTTATGTCTCTCTTAGTTTTTGGTGGTGATATAGACACTATTCCTGAAATTCTTGCAGGGCTTAACCTTTTACTCCCTTTCCCGATTATGTGTCCTAAATAACTGACTTCAGTTTCTACAAACTGTAGTCTACTTTGAGATACTTTTAACCCCTTTTCTCCAAGAAAGTTTAGAAGTTGTATACCTACATCTCTAACTTCTTTCTCTGTCTCCCCTGATATTAATAAATCATCCACGTATTGCAAAATTTGAACTCCTTCTTTGGGACTAAACTGTTCTAATAATCTCTCTAGGGCCTGTCCGAGGATTATTGGCGATTCCGTATATCCCTGCGGTGACCGGGTCCACCTTAGCTGTTGTTTTCTTCCCCTGTCTGGATGTTCCCATTCAAAGGCGAACCAATCCCTATACTCTTCTGCTAGGGGACATGCCCAAAAAGCATCCTTTAAGTCTATCACTGTGAACCAGGTATGCTCTCTTGGATTTTTACTCAGCAAGGTATAGGGGTTAGGTACTATGGGGTGTCGAGCAATCGTTCTTTTATTTATTTCTCTCAAATCCTGGACTAATCTAAACTTACCCTCATCTTTCTTCATGGCTAATATAGGAGTGTTATGAGGGGACATACAGGGTTCTAGAATATTTTGTTTTAAAAGATGCTCAATTACTGAAGCTAGCCCTTTCTTTCCTTCTGGTGACATTGGGTATTGCTTAACTCTGATGGGAGGTGTATCTTTTTGCATTTCAATCTTAATGGGAGGGATATCTAAACACCCATATTTTCCCTCTGTAGCCCAAACTTCTGGATTTATCTCTTGTATATCCCCTTGGGTCAGTTTCATGATGTGCACAACCATTTTTCCATCTTCGGGGATAACTCCTACCCCGAGCTGCACTTGTAAGTCCCTGCCTAGTAAATTGGTTTCTGTATGTGGTAAATAAAGAAAATCAGCTACACAGTGCTTTGAGTTCCCTTTAATCTCTACTCCTTCAATTATTAATGCTCGAAAGGGCCTCCCTTCAGCCCCTAACACTTCACAAGTTTTTGTCCCGATTGTTACCCCTGTTGGTAATTTCCTTAAACTTGACCTATTAGCTCCTGTGTCCACTAAGAATTCATATTCTTCACTTTGGGGACCCACATCAAAATTTACTTGAGGCTCATCTTGTTGTTCTATTGGGTCCCCTATTTTATAGAGTGGAATACTCTTCACTTTGTTATTTTCCTTTTGGGATTTCTTCTTCTTAACTAGTACATTGTCCCATTTTCTTTAAACTGAAAAAAAAAAAAATAAAATTCAAAGGTGCCCTCTACTGATGGGCAACACAGGGGTTTTTTTAAGCAAAAAAAAAAAAAAATTCTTCAGCTTTTCGCCCTTTACTTCAAATCTCCTGACTTAATTCTTGAACACTTCAACATAAAACTCCTAAACTTTATGCTTTTCTACTCTTTCCTATACTTTTGCTTTCATTAAGGAACAAACTCTCTCTTTCTACTCATTTTCTCCAACCTTCTTCACTTTCTTGGACGCTCACACTTTACTCACACCAGGGGCTCAGACTCTTTTCTGACCCCTTTGAGGTGAGTCCTAATGACCTCACCTCCTATGTACCCCAGCGCCTTGCCTCACCCCTGAGACTCTGGACACGCTTTGCGGCGCACGACAGGGTCCCTAGCACTGGCATCCCCTTCTGGGCGTCAGGGCCTTCCCACGCCTGAGCCCCCGCTGGGCCGGACACCTTCAGTCCGAACCCCGGACTAGACTGCTCTGTCAGTAGTATCGTTCCCCTCTTCACTTTTTGAAATGGAGGTAAGAGGTCAAGACTCCACATGGGTTACCTGGGGGGGTATCCCTTCCTTGTTTCCAAGAATCAACCCGAGCAGGGCCTGACTCCTTTGCCTTCCACCAGGATTGGCTTGACTACTTCTCCCCAGCGAAGCAGCCTCGACAAGAGGGATGAGTGCGTGTGTGCAGGATGCCCGCCTTGCCTCCAAGCTGACTCCCCACCCCGGTGTCCTCGGGCTATGGGTTTACGGCCTCCTCCCTGAGACCACGGCAGCACACCCTCTCCGGTGCGTCTGGCTCAGTCCTGGGAAGCAGGGACTCTCATGAGCTCTGGGCACGCGCAGTGTCTGGGGACACCCCGTCAACCCTGGTACGGTTTTCCCGCCCCTCCAGGGACTCTAAACCCTCCTAGGCTACTCTAGCTTTTAAGGGGGGGGGGGGGACCTGCCCCCAATGCTTGCCACTCACACTTTGTTTTCCCTTGCATGCCCAGGGGAGGGGTCTTTCTGCCCCTAAGGAGACACCTCACTCACCAGTTTCTGTCGCTTCCCCCTTTTCCTGGCCGGCCCCCTCACGGGGGTCCGAAACCGCAGTACCGAGGGGCCCACACTCAGGTCCGGGGGTCCGAGCTGCCGGCCCCCAACTCTCTCATACTCTCAGTCGCACGCCTCCTTTACCCGCCGCCGGAATGCTCACCCTCCGGCGGTCTTCCTCGTTGCCGGTCCCAGGCTGCTCCTGCTTTGCCAGCTGTCCCGGAGGTCCGAAGGGCGAGCGACCGTCCCATCCTCAGTCCCTCTTCAGGCGTAGCCAGATCCCGGACGAGCTCCCAAAAATTGTTCTGGAAAAAAAAGAGAGTCTCAGAGACTTGCTTGCTGTTTTGTATGTTTCTTTATTATCAAGCTTGGCCTTGGGGGAGAGCTTGCTTGCTCCCTTGGCAACTTGGACGAGGAGGTACACACAGCTTCGCTTCACAGCAAAGCTGGGGACTCCCACCCCCCTCACGGGCTTTTTCCATTGCCGGGGAGTCCGTTTCGCTTCGCTGATCAGGGGTCATCCAGCGATGGGGAACTCCTTCTCAGGACACGGCGACTAAATAAAGCTGCTTCGGCGGACCCCCGTACTTCTTGCACTACTCTAAAGTGCGAATACAGTCCTGGATTTTATTTTGATTCCCTGCTTTTCAGAGTCTCTTGTTCTTGAGTTGTTCCCAGAATTCTAGTGTTCTTTTTATTTGCATATTCAGACACTATCCGGCGAATGGGAGCAGAGATACAGGTAATAAGGTGAATTCTTAATTAACAAACAAGTAAATAAGGTGATAAATCAGTATTAAAACAGGAATACGGCAAATTCTTCATACAGAAATAGCATTAACATTCTTAATGGAATTACTTAACAATTGAGTAGCTAAAACATAGATTATTTGAAGAGAACTTATTTATAACACACAGGATGGTGGCTCAGGCTGAGCTAGCCATGCATAAGATGGCGGCTGGGTGTGAGGCGACCACACACAAAATGATGGCCAGAGGGCTGAGCCAGCCACGCACAAGATGGTGGCCAGAGTGCTGATCCAGCCACACACAAGATGGCAGCTGGGGCAGAGGAAGCCTCTCACAGAATGACAGCCAGAGTGCTGAGCCAGCTATGCCCAAGATGGCAGCTGGGGTAGAGGAAGTCTCACACAGAATGACGGCCAGAGGGCTGAGGCAGCCATGCACAAGATGGCGGCTGGGGCTGAGCCAGCCCCAAAAAAGATAGCAGCTGGGACTAAGGCAGCCACACACAAAATGACAGCCAGAGGGCTGAGCCTGCCATGCACAAGATGGCGGCTTGGGCAGAGGCAACCACACACAAGATGTCAGCCAGGACTGAAGCAGCCACACACAAGAGAGCAGTTGGGATTGAGGCAGCCACACACAAAATGACAGCCAGAGTGCTGAGCCAGCCATGCAGAAGATGGCGGAGAGAGTGCTGAGCCAGCCCCACAAAAGATAGCAGCTGGATCCAAGGCAGCTGCACACAAAATGACAGCCAGAGGGCTGAGACAGCCATGCACATGATGGCGGCTGGGGCAGAGGAAGACACACACAAAATGACGGTCAGAATACAGAGCCAGCCATGCACAAGATGATGGCTGTGGCTAAGGCAGCCACACACAAAATGACATCCAGAGGGCTGAGACAGCCATGCACAAGATGATGGCTGGGGCTAAGGCAGCCACACACAAAATGACAGCCAGAGTGCTGAGCCAGCTATGCCCAAGATGGCAGCTGGGATTGAGACAGCCAGACACAAAATGACAGCTAGAGTGCTGAGGCAGCTACACACAAGATGGCAGCTGGGGCTGAGGCAGCGTCACACAGAATGAGAGCCAGAGGGCTGGGCCAGCCATGCACAAGATGGTGGCCAGAGTGCTGAGCCAGCCACACACAGAATGGCATCTGGAGCTGAGCCAGCTCCACAAAAGATAGCAGCTGGGAGTAAGGCAGCCACACACAACATGACAGCCAGAGGCCAGAGGCAGTCACACAGAAAATGACACCCAGAGTGCTGAGCCAGCCATGCACAAGATGGTGTCCAGGTTGCTGAGCCAGCCATGCAGAAGATGGTGGCTGGGGCTAAGGCAGCCACACACAGAATGGCAGCCAGATTGCTGAGCCAGCCATGCACAAGATGGTGGCCAGGGTGCTGAGCCATGCACAAGATGGCAGCTGGGATTGCGACAGCCACACACAAAATGACAGCCAGAGTGCTGAGCCAGCCACACAGAAGATGGCGGCTGGGCCTGAGGAAGCCACACACAAAATGACGGCCACAGGCCTGAGACAGCCATGAACATGATGGTGGCTGGGGCAGAGGAAGCCTCACACAGAATGACAGCCAGAGGGCTGAGGCAGCCATGCACAAGTTGTCAGCCGGGGCTGAGGCAGCCACACCCAAAATGGCAGCTGGGACTGAACCAGCCCCATGAAAGATAGCAGCTGGATCTAAGGCAGCCAAACTCAAAATGACAGCCAGAGACCAGAAGCAGCCACACACAAAATGACAGCCAGAGTGCTGAGCCAGCCACACAGAAGATGGCGGCTGGGCCTGAGGAAGCCACACACAAAATGACGGCCACAGGGCTGAGACAGCCATGCACATGATGGCGGCTGGGGCAGAGGAAGCCTCACACAGAATGACAGCCAGAGGGCTGAGGCAGCCATGCACAAGTTGTCAGCCGGGGCTGAGGCAGCCACACACAAAATGGCGGCTGGGACTGTATCAGCCCCACAAAAGATAGCAGCTGGATCTAAGGCAGCCAAACACAAAATGACAGCCAGAGACCAGAAGCAGCCACACACAAAATGACAGCCATAGTGCTGAGCCAGGCATGCACAAGATGGGGGCTGGGGCTAAGGCAGCCACACACAAAATGGTGGCCAGAGTGCTGAGCCAGCCATGCACAAGATGGCAGCTGGGATTGCGACAGCCACACAGAAAATGACAGCCAGAGTGCTGAGCCAGCCATGCACAAGATGGCAGCTGGGGCAGAGGAAGCCACACACAAAATGATGGCCAGAGTGCAGAGCCAGCCATGCACAAGATGGCAGCTGGGGCAGAGGAAGCCTCACACAGAATGACAGCTAGAGTGCTGAGCCAGCCATGCACAAGATGGTGGCCAGAGTGCTGAGCCAGCCACACACAGAATGGCATCTGGAGCTGAGCCAGCCCCACAAAAGATAGCAGCTGGATCTAAGGCAGCCACACACAAAATGAGAGCCAGAGGCCAGATGCAGCCACACACAAAATGACAGCCAGAGTGCTGAGCCAGCCACACACAAGATGGCGGCTGGGGCTGAGCCAGCCCCACACAAGATGTCAGCCGGGGCTGAGGCAGCCACACACAAAATGACAGCCAGAGGCCTGAGGCAGCCACACACAAAATGACAGAGTGCTGAGCCTGCCACACACAAGTTGGCAGCTGGGGCAGAGGAAGCCTCATACAAAATGACAGCCAGAGGCCTGAGGCAGCCATGCACAAGATGGTGGCTGGGGCTGAGGAAGCCACACACAAAATTGTGATAAACATTACCTATTTTTTGTTCACTGGAGATCAAATAACTCAAGATAACAGGAAGTTACTGTGTTACTATCTAAGCTTATAGGCAAATATACCCTTGCTCAATTTCTTTTTCTCTCTCTCTACTTGCTTAATCAGCTTTAAGTTTCAGGAATTCCAGCTTAATTATCATATAAGAGGACAACTACAGCTCTGCAACCACCGAGGGACAGAAAGAGACCCTCCCAGCAACACGTCACACATACATCATTGGAGGAAAGCAGCAAGATAAAAGCGAGACTGAGAAACCTGCCAATTCACGGCAGTTGGTGGAGCGAGACTTCCCCCTGCCTTCCAGCGCTATATTTGCCTTTGCTTTGCTTCCTGCAATGTAATAAATTCCTACTGGACCTTTTCTTCGTGTTCATAGTCTATTACAATTTGGTGCCGTGACTCGGATCCACCTGCAAGATAGGACTATTGGTTCTGCCCGGGGGGCGCCCCGCCGGTCAGTCGGCAGCCCTGGTAGACCCGATTCCTCTCTCGGTTGGACCGACGAACCTAAATTCAAGGCATTAGGCAAAGGAAGCCGGCAGAGCCTATAAACTTTGTGCACAAAGGTCCGGACGAAGACGCAAGACGCATGAGTATCTGTGTGGAAGATTCCGTTCGGTCTGGGTCAGGTATCCCTGGAGTGCTGCGAGTGTGTGTGTGAGAGGAGAACCAGCAGCTCGGATTCTCCAAGTGATTGTGGACCCTCAGTAGTGCGGTTCTCATTGCCCGCGAGGGCGTGAGCCATGAACAAGGGGAAGCGAGTGATTTCTGCACCACGCTTGTGTGAGGGCA
>JAIXNV010000918.1:0-16172 GCA_020917445.1 Riparia riparia
CCTGTGTAGAGGGAGCTGAGTGGGGCCCACTCCCTGCCACATTCATTCCCAGTCCCATCCTCAGGTTTCTCCCATCTCTAAGGAAACTGTTCGGGGTTATTTATATTCCTGCCAAGATGTAAAAACAACAGCCTGCAAAGTTATCTTCCCCTGTTATCTTTATTGTTTGCACAGTGCAGATTTCCCTCGATGCACGGAGCGGGGGTTTTATTCTCCCTGGAAAACAGCCTGGGCTTGGTGTAGGGAGCACACCAGGCACTGGAATGCATTTCAGGAGCTTGTTAACCTCCAGCTCCACTGCTCCGCCCTGGTGACCTCGCTGTCATCGCTGGGGGCCCCCATGAACTGTGAACCTGGGCAATTCTTCACGGATCTGATTGGGATTTGCTTTGAAGTCAGCTTTCCCATTCCACTGGCAGGGATCTCTTTGGGTCTGAGTAAAAAAGAAAACAAAAACACAGGAAAAGGTCCCCCATCAGGATAAATTAAATTCTCCATTTTGATGTAATCTGGATGTTTGGGTGCTGCTGCAGCGCTGGGCTTCCTCGTGAAAGGAAATTCCAGCAGCTCTGGAGTGGAGCCCTCTGACCTCACCCAGATATTTTGGTTCGATCTTTTTATCCAGTGCTGAAATTTGCCAAAAGCAATTCCCTGGAGAAAGAGTTGTGCTTTGATGTGTCGGCAGTTTCCAAGAGAGATATTCTCCATTCCCAAACATTCCCCAGCCCTAATCACGGTGTTTCACAGGATGTTTTTGTTGAAGCCCAAGTTTCCAGGCAGCAGATGTGTCACTAATCTGGAGATAACCTGGATGGATGAGCCCAGAAAGGCAGGAATGACTCGTGCACAGCACGTTTGGAGAGGATCAGCTGCTTGGTTAAAAATCCAGGCACCAGGACAAGGTCCAGGAGAATCAGGCCTCCCACCAGGACCTGAAAATGGAAAAAAAACCCCGAAGAAAATGAGAATGTCAGTTGTTCAGTCAGTTCCTTTTGTAATCCATGGAGATTTTGTAACCTCATGGGGAATCTCATCCCAGGGGCCAGTCAGGAACTCTCCAGTGCAGCCTCGAGGCGTCTTCCCCTCCTACTGACAGAGCCACCACGTCTGACTTCAGCAGAAACAGCTCCAGCTGACATCCAGTGTCATTCCCTGCTCCTCCTGATGCCTCATTCCTCCTGTTGTGGGCTTCCCTTTGTGTCTGCAGTGAAAATCCAGAGCCCAACAGCCAATTCCCATGGGCATTTTCGTGTTTTCCCTTCCAGGGATACCTCATCAGAGGGTCTCAGAACATTTCCAGCCATTCCTTAATAAACTCACGACCTGCCTTGGCAAACAGGCAGAGTTATCCCTTGTCAGCAAAGTCAAGGACACGAACATCAGCTGGTTTGCCAGAGGTCGTAAAAATCTTTGTCCTTGCACAACCCTGTGCTCTGCAGGTGATATCTGGCACAGGTTTTTGGAGCATTGTGCAGGGGCAGTGACTGACACTCAAATCAGAAACAAACCCTGTGGTTTGTTTTAATTTCCAGCATTTCTGGAAGCTCTTCTGCCACCTCATGCTTTGGGGAGAGCACGGCGAGTTGGTCCCTGTGCCCACCAGAGCTGTAAAAACCACCTGGGGGATTTTCCTCAGCCCCAGCAGCAGGAAGGGGAGTGTCCTGGGCAGATGATTCCTTCGGGGATGGAGGGATGAGTTTGTTCTCTGAGCTGACAGTGCCTTGAAGGAGCACAGACTGAGCTGTGCTCAGAGTCTGCCTCTTCCTTCCTCCACCCCAATGCCTGCTCTGAGCACAGCACCAAGTGATGGACAGAAATACCGGGGGATAATTAACGTTTCCTTTTTCTCCCAAGTTTGGGAGCTGTAGATGATCCTTTCAAGTTGCTCTGCCTTTCCTGTTCTGGTCATCAGCGCCCTGCTGGGCTTGGCATTGTTCCCCTCAATAACTCATCTCAAATATTCTTGGTGCTGCTTAAGATTGATGATGTTTTCTCCTTTCCTTTCTCTTTATATTGTCACTTAACTGCTCCGACTCACAAAGCTGTTAATCTTTCACACACATGCTTACGTTAAGCTGCTTAAGAGCCCTGCAAACACTTTATCCTCATAAAGATTGAACTGCCCTGATATGAAACTTGTACCCCCAGAATAGAACAGAATTTACGTACACAAATAAAAGCTGAAGGTCAGGAACAGACACAGAGGCTGTAAATATTCCCGGGCCCAGATTTCAAAGGATTTGGAGAGAGGGGATGGGTGGATTTGCTCCCAGCTGGTTCTGTGCCCTGAGTCAGCAGGAGCTGCGTGGAGAGGGAAGAAGGTGCAAGGAAATGGCCACAAAGCTCCTGGCCCAGGGAGGTCAGCTCCAGACCTCATCCCATGCCAGCCTGGCCAGGACCATGCTCTGGGGGAGAGAGGCTTGGGAAAATTCCTGAAGTTTTTCTCCCTGGGATGAAAATTAAAAATGAAAATGAATATTTAAAAATTTAAAGATTAAAACTAAAATTAAAACTAAAATTAAAACTAAATACAATCTTTCCTGATAAAAGCTCCAAGGTGAAAGCCCTGGGCTGAGCAGGAGGCTTGACTGAGCCATTGGCTTTGCCCCTCGGTGGGCACCAGGCAGGGCCAGGACTGCACCACAGATCCTCTGTGGGGCTGCAGCTCCTCCCTGCAGGGCAGGAGGAACGAGGGAGCCGTGGCCACGGCGGCAGGGTCTGTCAGAGGTGGCTCAGCCAGGAAGTGAAGTTCTGGGTCTGGCCCTCCTTGGCCGCTTCTTCTCCTGGGGATTTGGGCAGGAGCACCACTTTGGTGCTTTGGGCAGTGTCCCAGCGGTGCCAGAACTCCTCCCTGCTCACCCTGCCCTGCACCAGGAGAGGCTCCTCTTGGTCAGGGCCCTGGGAGCCCTGGCTGCTCCACCCGTGCTGGCACCACAAAGGGGAACCCGCCACAGGAGCCCGAGAACGGCAAGGGCAGGACCACGAAAAGCTTTCCAGAGCTTTCTCTCAACTGCTTGGAGCCACCAAAGTTTTTCAAGTGCCAGCCTGGGGCTCAGTGGGAGAAGGATGCAGGATTTTCCAGGGTGTAAGGGCAGCTCCATCCCAGACTTAATCCCGGAATACTTGCAGAGTAAACTCTAAACGGTGTCATAGGAAAAGTTTATGGCTGAGATGGGCCCAGCACATTCCCCAGCACAAGGCACGTTAATTACTCAAGTGCTTTATTAAAGGTTTCACTTAATTAACTTAATTAACTAGACCTGGTGCATTTGTTCAGATTTTCTCGTGGTCTTTGGGAATCACAGAGTGGTCGGGGTTGGACCTTAGACATTACGTAAATCCAACTCCTCTGCCACGAGTTCCACTCTCCCGGGTTGCTCCCAGCCCTCTCCACCCTGGCCTTGGGCACTTCCAGGGATGGGCAGCCACAGCTTCTCTGTGCATCAAAAATGTTCTTCCTGGAGCACAGGAGGTGGCCAGGACAAGCCAGCAGCTTCTAGGCCTATTTCCAATGGCTGAAGTCAAGTCAAGACATTTTTATTCCTTCCCTGGCTTTGAAAGGTGTTTCTGTCTTGGAGAACACTTTGGAATCGCCCTGGCTCAATGCCTGGCAGCGCTGGCTGCAGGGTTTGCCCTCTGCTCCCTGTGCTGTTCCCGAGAAGCGGCACAAACCCCAGGCAGCCTTTGGATGCCAGGATCAGTGATGGGCTGGACTCGCCCTTGGAGCAGGGTTTAACCCCTTGCAGCGGCTGGGCACAGCTCAGGACGCCTCAGGGGCTGCAGAAGCCGGTGCTGCTGCACCCAAAGACAAACCCTGTCAGAGTGAAAGCCTCTGGGACCTTCCCCAGGTGTGATTTCTCTCATGGAAGTGATTTCTCTCTGCTGAGCTGCTGTGCTGTGGGCAATCACAACGCCTGGTCCTTGTCACAGTGCCCCAAGGTCCTGCTCTCCAGTGCTGCACCCCTGGCTCCCTGTGTCCTGGCTGCACTGGCTGCCCAGCCACGCTGATATTTCTTTCCCAGTTCCAGCTGTGCAGAGCTGAAGAGGAAAAGAAGATTAATATGAAGAGCAGCTCTGAGCAGGTCACACGTGCCAGTGAAGGATTTGGGCGCAGGGCACCCTCGGCAGGTCTGGGATGGTGGCATAACCTGACCTGGGCAGGGTTGTGGAGCACAGGATGGATAAATCCATCCTTGGATGGATTTTCCTTGACCTGCAGCTCCCTGCCAAACTTGGAAACAGGTGTTACACCAAACTTGGTGTAAACAGGGACGAGGCCACTGCATCCCTCTTTCCCCATCCAATATTTCCTCTCAGATCCCTCCAGCAGTGATTCCTCTCTCCTCTTTTCCCTTCCCGCCGGGAAAGGGCTGTCAGGGAATCCCGCCTGCCTCGGGAGCCGCACTGAAAGGGTTAACCTCTCCCAGGGCCTGCGGTGGGGATGCAATTTATAATTGTGTTTTCCAGGAGAGCCATAAACTTGTCTGCTATCAGTTCTCTGGCTGAGGCGGCGGCTCATCAAGAGTTGCATCGGGGATGAGGTATAATTCAACCAATTATAACCGGCAGGTTATGCTGCTCTTGTAAAGTGCGGGTTTTAGAGCCTGCAATTGCTGATAAGCAGGGCTGCAGGCAGAGCAGAGCAAACCCTGCTCGCGGGGAGAGGCGAACCGCGTCATTTAACCCTTTCCTCCCAGGGGATCGCGGTGCTGCTGCCGGGGATGCTCTGCAGGTGTCCTGGGCACCCGTGGAGGGGCTGCTCCGGGAATCCGCGGTGGGAAGGCAGAGGGGGGCTGGAGGGCTTGGAAACACACAGCAAGGGTCGGGAGGTGGGCTGGGAAAAGCCACCTGCAAACGAGGAGCCTTGCTGCCCCCGGGTCTGCAGCGTGGGGCTCACCCAGCCCAGGGGGTGCAGCGCAGAGGAGCCCTCGGGGCTCTGTCCTCTCCTCCTGCTGCCAAAGCTTTGTCTTTTCATCCTCTGCTGAGATCTGCAATCCAGTGGATCCAGCAGAAGTCGGTGTGATCTCACCGTTGAGTATTTGTCCTTTAGTCTGGGCGCAGCTTCTTCCAGATTACACGGAATTACACCACGGAGATGGGAGCAGGCTCCCGAGTGGGAAACGGCAAACTTGGGCCAAACTTCCATTAACGCTGGCAGGGAGAGCAAAGGTTGGCCTGGGCTGCAGAATGAAACCCTTTTCCCTGCTGCTGCAGAGGCTCCAGCCCCACCAAGCCGCTCTTTGGCCATTGAAGCTCCCCAGAGCCACCGGGGGAGACAGGAGGAGGAGGAGGAGGAGGAAGAGGAGGCAGCAGCAGCTCAGCCGGGTACCAAAGGCACGGAACTGTGCTCAGTTTAGGGGGTCAAACCCCTTTGCGAAGGAAGGGGTTGAGCAGATCCGGCTCCTGTTACCGTCAGCCCCAACTGCGTGACCCCAAGCGCTCTGGGCCGTCACTGTCCCTGCGGCTGGAGGGACTTTTGGGATCGGGGCCACTGGAGGGCAAGCTGGCCTTGCCACGAGCCTGCAGCCACGCCGGGGTCCCTGCGGGGTCCCTGCCGGCCCAGGGGCTCGGCAAGAGGCAGGGATTCCCCTCTGGAATTCTCCGGAGCCAGGACCGTTCCTCTGCACCTTGCTTCAAACGGCTGGAGGTTTTTGTGGCTGCGGTGAGCTGCGGGAAATTCGCTTCCAGCGCTCGTTAGGTGGGATAAAACATCGCCCACGACGGCTGGGTTTGGTCTGGTGACCCTGGAAGGGGCAGCTGGGACCAAATGGGGACCCTGTGTCCACTGCGTGTGTGTGACCTGTGCCCAGGGAGGGACAGGACAGCAGGGAGGGCTCTGCCCGAGCTGGAGCCGCCCTTGGGTGCGAACACCACAGAGCCCAGCCCCGATGATGCTCATGGAGCTCTCATTTCCTCCAGGCTGGAGGCAGGGATTTACTCTGTAGGTTTTCCTCTCGGTGTTTCAGCCTGCAAACTGTGGATATCTGATTGAGGAACTGTAGCTTCTGCTTGTGATGGCGTGAATTACAACATCTGCACTGTCTCACCCTTCACGAGACTGAAAACAGAATAAAAGGGTTTTTTTTAAATGCCTCTCAGCTACCCCATCTCAAAGTATAATCCAACAACGAACTGTCTCCAGTCTTCCACTTTTTCCATTTGATGCTCCTGGCTGGCTCAGGGAGCGAAGGAAGGCTCCGTGCTCGTCCCTGCCAGCAGCAGAGCCTGCTCCTGCTCCTGGGGCACTCCCGGGAGCGCAGCGGGTGCACGCCGGGCCAGGCAGCTCTGATAAATGCAGCAGCTGCCTCTGATGCCCCTGGGAGGTACTTCCTTCATTTCTGAGGCTCCCAGTAATGGAAACTCCACATTTTGTCCGGTGCTTCCTTATCCATCCTGCCAGAAGCGCTTCCCAGGAATCTCCCCTGTGCAGCCCAAATTCCTTTCCTGCTGCCTGAACCACCCCAGGCACGCAGAGCTCACCTTTGTCCTTGCTGCAGCAATCCTTTGCGTTCCCTCAGGTCGATGCTGTGCCCAAGATAAACACCCCACCTCTCCCTAACTTCCTTTGGAGAGTGTCATCCCAGGCCTCTGATCATTCTTCACTGTCCTCGGGGTGATCCCCAAGTGCCTCACAGCTCCCTCGAGGGAAGGAAGAGCTCAGAGCCAGGGGAGCCAAGGTGTCACCCCGCTGCTGCACCAGGAAGGGCCAAGAATGCAGATTTTTTTATGCCTTGTGTGATATATGTCCTAAAGTTAATTCGTGTTTGAATATGTCTGTATTATAATACACCCATATATATATAAGTTTTATATCTGCCCAAAGGTGTTGTAAGAAAACGAGAGACAGAAGCCACACAGGCGGGTTGCAGGATGTCTCTGCTGGCAGCACAGTACCAGAAAAAGGACACGAGAACTATGCTAAGAATGACATAGAAATACCTCTGCCAGGAAACCCTGAAAGGAACACAAAACCACGGAAGAAGCAGATGAACAGCTCAGGAACCGGATGATCACATCAGATCCATATCTCATCCGACTCCTCCAGACATTACCATCTCTACACCACACCTGGGCTCGACGATTAAGGACATTGTTTTCCCAGGCAAATCCATTCAGAACACCAGAACCCAAACATGAATATTTAACGAAGCTGCCGCGGACAGGGAAAACCTTGGAGCCCCAATTTTTCTCAGTGATCCTGTGTATAAAAAGGGGCAGCTTCAAGCCAGAAATGTGAACTTGGGGGTGGCACACTGGCAGAGTGTGTTACTGCGTTCACCCAGCGCCGATCCCGGGCTCGACGCTGTCCGTTTAATTGTGGCTGTCCGGGACTGTCATTTTATCTCTCAATAAAAATTCTAAATTTTGATTTCTAAAATTTGGTCTGTCATATTTATAACACTTGGCTCGAAGAAATTGAAGCGAGCAGAGAGGAATGGAGCAGAGCAGCGTCTGCGCAGCCCCCGCCGTCCTCAGCCGCGACAAGGCTGAGAGATGTGATCTGGGAGCTTGGGAAGAAAGGGCTGGGTGGCTGAATTAATAAAAATAACATCAAATGTTGCTGCCAGTCCCTTTCAGTTTATAACCCCAGGTATCCGGGATTAGGCATTTCCCACAAAACCTCGGTGTTTTCGGTCATTTCAGGGAATGACAACATCTCAATAACAAGGTGACAATGGCTTTGTGAGAGGACAATGGCACGCACCTGAGCAGCAGCTATATTTTTTTAGCCAGTGAAGTTGCAGTGAATTGATCCACAAACCAAAATTAAAAACAGATAAATAAATAAAAGATGAAAGCGGGGCGGTTTTCCTGAAGAATTCCTAAAGTTAAGAATCAAACACTTGGATTCGACGAGAGAGTCCCCAGAGGAAATTCTGAGTGTGGGTTGCCCCAAACCTGCTCTGGTGCCTTCCAATTCTTTGAAACAACGAGATCATGAGAGGGTTTGGAAAATTCTGTCCACGTTTTCAGCGAGGTTTAGGGACTCCAGCAAATCCCTCTGCACTGGGAATGAGCACAGGTGGGGGTGATGTGCTACAGACTGGGAAAGCCTGGAGAGGCTCAGGATTGCTCCTTCCCACCTGAGCCCAGCTCCAGGAGCCAGCCCTGCCCACCACAGGCTGCTCTGGGGGCAGAGGTGGAATTTTACAGGGGCTGAAGCAGCTCCTCTGCTGCTGCTGCTGCACAGCCTGGGCTTGGCTTTCTGTTTATAACCAGCAACAGCTCCTTGACTCTTTCCTTGCTCAGAATTAATGCTGAGGCTCCCAAAATTCCTTTAAATTGGCCTATTACAGCAATGTGTGGGGCCCTGGTTTTGCTTCTAAAGGATCACAGTTTAAGGAAGGAGCTGGACCCTGTAAGAACTGAGTTATTTGAGCCTGGCGCTGCTAAGGGTGGAAATCCCATCTCAGGGGACAGGAGATGTGTCAGTCCGTGAGGTCACAAATGAAGCTTCTGCTGATTTCTGTGAGCTGGGGAGAACAGCAAAGGCAGGAAATGCGGGAGAGTTGCAGGGAGAGGGCTGGCATGGCTCTGCCTGACCTTCCTGGCCAAAAAAACACCTCCAGGAGCCCTCCCAGAGCACGGCAAGGGCCAGCGTCCATCCTTGCTCAGCTCCATTCTCTCCCAGGCACCCAGGAGAGCTCTGGGGCTCTCCTCACCTGGGACCCTGCTCAGAAATGAGAATAAATTGTCCAGCACTGCCCAGGCTCCCCAGGGAATGGGCACGGCCCCGAGGCTGCCAGAGCTCCAGGAGCCTTGGGACAGCGCTCCAGGGATGCGCAGGGGGGGTTGGTGGGGTCTGGGCAGGGACAGAGGCTGGATTGATGATCCCGGTTTCCCTCCAGCTCGGGATATTCTAAGAATAGAAGGGATATTCCTGCAGAAGGTATCTGGCACCAGAGGACAGATGGCCTCTGAAATCCCTTCAAACCCAATTTTTCCTATGAGTCCATGGCTCTGTGATTCCATTTTGGCAGCTGCTACAGGTGCAGCTGCGACCTGAACGTGCAGCACTGTCCAGGGGAAACACTGCTGCTCTTTTCTTTAGGGCTTTGATTGTTATTTCTTCCCCCTTTTACTCATTTATTTTAAAATAAAACCTAACAAGCTTTTCAACACCGCTGCTTCTCATGCTGGGGAAATTAATGATGCCCACTGCACATCGACTGTGTTGGTTTTAATACTGAATATGAATGTAGGGGCTCAGCTACAGATTGTATAGACACAGAAAGTCAGGGCTGGAGATGGGGCAATGAACTTGGTCATGTTTCAGGCTCAGAAGCAGAGACCAGGCAGCAAAAAACATCCATAAACCCTCTAAATCCTTAAATCCCTTCCACCCAATCCCTAAAGAGCCAACAGAGAGGGGTGCTGCGGTGTTGGCTCTTTAGGGATTGGGTGGAAGGGGTTTATGGATTTATGGGATCACCACACGCCCTCACTCAGGGCTCTGGGCACTCGTGGAGGTCAGCAGAGCTGTCAGGGTTTGGGATGGGTGGTGACGCCCTGCAGTGCCTCACTGCCTGGCTCTAAGGTCAGCTCAGCCCTCCTGTGCCCGCTGGGCCGCTGCCAAGAAGTCGTGTACAGAACAAGGGCAGTGCAGAGGGGAGGAGGGATGGGTTCTGTGCTCTCAGCGCTAATTACCGGCCGTGGTTGGCCTCCCTGACACCTTCCCAGGCCTGCAGTTACATTTTCTCACCTGCTCCTTATCCTGGTGCTGCTGGAGAAAGGGATGGAACGCACCCGGCTCCTCGGAGGGATGTAAGACCACTTCCATGCTGCAATTATCTTGTCGTGCAGCAGGAGCTGGGATGTGAGGCCCTTTCTGCGTGACCTGATCTCTGCTCCTGAGCTCAGGGAGAGCCACCAGCTGCTCTGCAGCTGGGCTGGGCCGAACAGCACCTGTGGGGCTAAACAACAGCCAACTCCATCTGCCAGCAGCTGGGAGCACTCCTGTTTCACTCAGATCGCTTCATTTCACCGAGCCAGCCGGGTCAGAGCCTCACTTGGTTGTCACCTGCACCTGTAAGTGCCAGCTGTGACCCCAAACCCAGCCTGCTCCTCCCTGGCCGGGCACTCAGGAGCTGCCAGGGTGTTTTCCTTGCTCTGCTCCTGCAGGAATGGGATTCACTTCCTCCGCAAAGGCGGCTGGTGAGTTCATGCTCCTGGCATGGGAGAGCCGTCACTGTGGCAGAGATGGGATTTCCTTCCTCGTCCTCGTTCCAGCCAGGCCAGGGATGTGGATTTCCCTGGAGCAGCACTTTGTCCTGCTCTTGTTGGATCACTTTTGGCTCCTGGATCTGGATCCATCCCTCCACGGCAGGGCTCACTCCAGGTGCCTTCTGTGCATCCTGGCAGTGGAATCATTGGATCGGTAGCTTGGAGAAGACCTCCAGGAAATTCCCGTCCAACCTTTGACCTCCACCATGCCCCAAACACCATTTCCAGCCATTTCTTGGACACCTCCAGGGATGATGAGGGCAGCCTGGCCCAGGGCACTGCTGCTGGTAGGGCTGCTCTGGCCAGGCAGTGGGGACTTGGGTGGGTCAGGGGGGGATCAGTGTGCAATGGGATCAGGGTGCAGTGGTATCAGTGAGCAGTGGGATCACAGTTGTGCAGTGGGATCAGTTTGCAGCAGGATCAGGATGTGCAATGGGATCAGTGAGAAATGGGATCAGTGAGCAGTGGGATCAGTGAGCAATGGGATCAGTGTGCAATGGGATCAGTGAGCAATGGGATCAGTGTGCAGTGGGATCAGTGAGCAATGGGATCAGTGTGCAGCGGGATCAGTGTGCAATGGGATCAGTGAGCAATGGGATCAGTGTGCAATGGGATCAGTGAGCAATGGGATTAGTGTGCAATGGGATCAGTGTGCAGTGGGATCAGTGTGCAGGGGATCAGGCGCAGCGGGATCAGTGAGCAATGGGATCAGTGAGCAGGGGATCAGGCGCAGCGGGACCAGGCGCAGCGGGTCCCAGCGCTGGAATCCCGGCCGTTCCGGCCCCGGCACCACTAGAGGGAAGCACGAAGCCGCGCTCGCTGCCGGCTCCGGAGGATGGGGATGGCTCAGGGGACAAAAGGAAGGAGCTGCGGGGCCGGGGACAGCCGGCTCCCTCCTGCTCGCACTCCCGCGGCCCCGGGCAGGTCCGCCTCAGCCGGAGGAGTGCGACAAATCCCCGAGCAGCCCGAACCTTGGTTCCCAGAAGGTCCCAGGGTGTCCTCGCCGTGCTCTGGACAGCCTGGGAGCAAGGCTGGGTCTCTGCTTTAGCAGGAATCGAACACGTGGGGAAAGTGTGGGAACCTCCTGGGGATCATCCTGGGGGAATGTCCGGCTGAGGGGCTCCTGGGACGTGAGGAGGGCGAGCTGTGAGCTTGGCTGAGCCTGACAGGGGCAGTCTGGTGCCTGAGGATGGAGAAGAGCCAAGAGCCAATCCCCCTGTTCCCATCCCGATCTTTGCCCAAGCTGGAGCCGCGGTCCTGGCAAGGTCAGCCCCGTGGGGACACAGAGAGCTCGAGGGACAGCTGCTGTCATACCCCGAGTCCCCAGGCAGGCTTTGGTGCATATTTGGAAGCACAGAAAAGCTTTCCACCCCTGCCCTCAGGGATTTGAGCGGTCAGCCTTGGTCCACTCAGGCCCCCCTCAGCTACACTGGACCCCCTCCAGGGTGGAGCTGGGCTGGCAGGTCCCTCTTCCAAGCTGATTTTGTGTTTTCAGGAGGGAAGGTGCTCCTCTCAACCCCCTGAAGGGGCTGTGAGTTAACCTTCAGCAGCTGACTGAGCTCTGTTTGTCCCTAAAGCACCCAGAGTCCTCCCATCCCTCAGACTCAGCTCATGACAAGAGGAAAGATTTGATGAAAAGGACCCCGAAACACCCTCAAAACAGCCCCTGATCCTGGGTGTTCGTAGGATGGACCCACCTCACGCAGCCACGCCTGGCTTGGGCAGGGATAAATGGCTTGGGCAGGCCTCACACTGCTGGGGGACCCCAGACACCTCCGTGGGGACACCGAGGCTCCTCCAGCCCCCCCGGGCCATTTGGGCATCGGTGGGGAAAAATCGAGGCTGCAGGAAAACACAGAGGAATTAAGGTGGATTGAGTCCTCCCACCTGGAGCAGAAAGACTGGCATGAGGCTGGTGGCAGAAGCCCTTTTGGTCACTCCCTGGCAGTTTGTGTGACCCACAGCCCAAAGCTGGTTCTCTCCTCCCCTGCAGAAGAGCTGAAACTGCGAGATCTGGTGTCTGTTTCCTCCTTTCTCGCTGGTTTGTTCTTGGAGGAGGCACCTTCCCCACCTTCCCCACACCGGGAGACGCCAGGGCGGGTTTCCCATCGGGGAGGGTTGTCCTGGACACCCTCTGAGGGAGCTTTGTGCTCGCTGTGGGGAGTGTGAAAGCCCCACACGGGCTGAGGCACCAGGGGGTGTCCAGGGTTGGCTTTGGGACATCCCTCACCTGTGGCAGGGAGTCAGGTGGGAGCCCAGGGACGCTGGGGACAGGAGGAGCCAGCTGTCCTGGCTGAGGGGACGGGACCCTGGGGCACTGAGGGACATCCAGGAGCTCCATCCATGGGCAGAAGGACGTCTTGGGGACACACCTGGCTCCTCTTTGTGGGGTTCCCACCACACAGCCTGGGAAGAAGAACACTTTGCCTGGGGCCTGCAGCTGACAAACCCTCACATCAAACACCCAGGAATGATTTCACAAAGCAATTACTGAAATGGGCTGAACGTCCACAGCCTGACCAGCCCCAGATCTTCGATATAAAGGCAGGAATGTGTGGTTTGGACTGGTTCTGCTTCTGTCCATGCTCCCAGCCACCCCGTGAGACAGATTATCTGCCAAAAGGGCTTCTGGAGCTCCAAATAGCATCCTGGCAATGACAGAGACAAGAAAAAAGAGCTGAAAACTGAACACCAGAACAGCTTCAGACTGAACAGCTCCAACCACCTGAACAACTCAGAAACAGCAACGTGGGTCAGGAGAGGAACAAAGCCCTGCTTAGAGCAGCTCCTTGGAGCTGTGAGAATCCCAGCAGTGAGGCCTTTGCTGGGAATGTCCTCACCAAGGTGCCTGGAGAAAGCGATTCCCCTTCCCTTATTGCAAAAGTGTGTGGCAGAGGGGCTGAGACTTCACTGCCCTGACCCCCAGGAGCTTGGGGGAGAGGTGACAGGGACAGAGGCACATCAGGGCCACTTGCTTTGGGCATCACAGAGGGCCCAGCTGCAGCTCCCCATGCGTTAATTCTTCCCTTGCTTCCAGTCCTCAGACATTTCATTTATTTCTGGAAAACTCCGCTAGGAGGATATTTCAGATCCTGTTTGAACCAGAGCCCATGAACTGTTCTCTCTCCGCTCGCTGGCTGGAAGAACGAGGGTCTGAGCCCACGTGTGTGCATCTGTTCCCGGGAATGCCTGGAGGCATCTCGTGTTAATCCACTGGCTGCAGCCTCAGCCTGCGCCTCTGAGCCTCACTAAATCACAGGGATGACAACAGGCTCCATCTGCAAGGGAGCGGGGACAGCTCCGTGCACTCACAGCGGCGGGGAACACCTCCACTGGGAGGTGCCGGCAGCCAGGGCTCAGGGATTGTGGAATCACGGAATATCCTGGGCTGGAAGGGACCCACAGGGGTCATTGATCCAGCCCCTGTCCCTGCCCAGACTCCACCAATCCCCCCTGTGCATCCCTGGAGCGCTGTCCCAAGGCTCCTGGAGCTCTGGCAGCCTCGGGGCCGTGCCCATTCCCTGGGGAGCCTGGGCAGTGCCAGCACCTCTGGGGGAAGAACCTTTCCCTGCTCTGCAGCCTGAGCCTGCCTCGCTGTCCCCAGGGGCTGCCAGCACAGCCAGGTGATGACAAGGACACACCTGGGCTCTGCCCGTGGCTCCTCAGTCCGCAAAGCCCGAGCCTGCCCTGCTCCAGGGATGTTTCACTGCTCTTTGGCCAAGGTGCTGCTCTCCCGGACCTGCCAGTGGAGGCCACACCAGCATTGATCCAGGCTGCTCATCCCAGTAACCACAACAGGATTCTGGAGGAAACTGCAATCAGCTCCTGTGCCCAGCATCCTGCCTTTGGCTGAGGCTTTCACTGAGCCAGAGCTGCTGTGCTCAGCGCTCAGCTGAGCTGCTTTCCTGGCTGTGGCCTCTTCATAAAATCATAAAAGAGTTTGGGTTGGAAGGGACCTTAAATCCCACCCAGTGCCACCCCAGCCCTGGCAGGGACACCTCCCACGGCCCCAGTGTCCAGCCTGGCCTTGGGCACTGCCAGGGATCCAGGGGCAGCCACAGCAGCTCAAGACCCCACAACCCTCCCAGGGAGCAATTTCTTCCTCGCATAAAATCCAACCCTGCCCTCTGGCAGTTTGAAGCCATTCCCTTGTCCTGTCCCTCCAGTTCCTGACCAGCCCGTCTGGGGACACAGGACGGACACAGGGTGTCCTGGATTGGTGCAGAGGTGCCTCCCCCAGGAGGGGACATCCCTCCCCTGCCCCTGCAGCTGTTCTGGCCCAGGGCAGCCGCTCTGCCCTGTCCCCTCTGAGCTGCAGAGCACGTCCCACCTGACCCTTCCACCCCCACAGCAGGGACACGCTCAGCCCGGGGGGAGAGGGGCTCTGAAACAGCAAAAATCCAACATAATGAGGCTTTTCAAACCAAGGAGGGTCAGGAGTGCTCGTTGTGTCTAATTGGACATGCCCTGGGAGCAGGGGGATGGGGATGAGATGAAGGCTGGGGGTCAGGTGTGAGTGTGCTCCCTGTGACCCTGCAGGACAGCAGGGCCGGGCAGGGGTGACATCCAGCCTGCACTGCAGGGGAATGGGATTCTCAGAGCCTGAAACGCCCTCCTAAAGGAAGCAAGACTGATAGAAAAATCCCAGGTGTGTTTTCTTCCTCACCTTAACCCAACCCCTGAGGAAACTGGGACGTTCAAAGGATGGAGTGGGAGGAAGGAGAACAGAGAGTTACTGAGTTGTCAGCTCTGCCTCTGGCTCTTGATACCACCCTGGGCACGGATCCTGCCAGCTCTGGGCCACAGTGGGGTGGAGATGAGCCTGCAAACCCTCCCTGCCTCCCAGAACAGGGAATCAATCCCGGAGCCTCAGGAGAGCTTTGAATCTGCAGGCAGGAGGCTGTGAGAGGGGAGATGCTGCAACTTCTGGGCTCTGAAATTCAAAGTCGTGTTCCTTTTCATTTATTCCACAGCCAGCCAGGCTTCGAGGGGCTGGAGCATCAGAGGAGAGCCTAAACTGCACGGATCATCACCTCTGTGTCTGCAGCAGGGATTCCTCTCCAGGAGAGGGGCTGGAGTTGGGCTTGGAAGGGCTGGGAATGGAGGGACCTGCTGGGCAGGAGCTGCTGTGCCAGCAGGGTGGGTGAATCTGAGCAGCCCCACCTGTGACAGCTCCCGGTGCCACCCCAGAAACCCCAGGCTGCTGCTGGAGCTGCCTGTGCACCCTGCTCAGCGGGTAAAGTAACACCCATTGTCCAAAACATCCATCGTCCAAAACATTCATTGTCCAAAACATCCATTGTCCAAAACATTCATTGTCCAAAACATCCATTGTCCAAAACATTCATTGTCCGAAACATCCATTGTCCGAAACATCCATTGTCCATCCCCCTGCTCAGCTGGGTGAAAAAGAGGGCTGGATTCCCCCAGAATGTCCATCCCTGTCCCTCCTCTCCTCCTGCACCTCCCAGGTCTGCTGGGCACCCTCAGCCACGGCTGCAGGCTCACGGCATTGCCAGGGAGATGCTGAGAAATGCAGGAACGTCTGGCTCTGCACAAATGAAATCCTTAAGGAGTGGATTTGCCTCACACCCTCAGGACCAGGTCTGCAGCAGCCCTTCCAATCTTCTGCTGAGCTGATTCTGCCCCAGCAGCCAGCCCAGGGATATCCCAGGAATCCAGGATCATTCCCCAGCCCAGGGTTATCCCCCAGCCCAGGGTTATTCCACCAGCCCAAGATTACTCCATGAATTCAGGATTATCCTCCCAGCCCAGGATTATTTCCCCAGCCCAGGATTATTCTCCCCACCCCAGGTTTATCCCCCAGCTCAGGATTATCCCCCCCAGCCCAGGGTTATCCCCCCCACCCCAGGATTATTTCCCCAGCCCAGGATTATTCTCCCCAGCCCAGGGTTATCCCCCACCCCAGGGTTATCCCCCCACCCCAG
>JAIXNV010000919.1:3964-16149 GCA_020917445.1 Riparia riparia
AGCCAGGCCAGTCATTTTCCTCACTGGCTCATCTTTTGACACACCAGGACAGGATGCCCCTCTCCCCTTAAGATTCCTTTCTTGAAGTGTGTCCATCCTTCCTGGACCTTCTTTAAGGGCTTTTTCCCTTAAAAAAATCAGTACCTGATTCAGTACTCCCCAAATCTGGATCCTAGAGAGGCCTAAGTCTGCCTTCCTTATTTTCAGTGTAGATGTTTTGCTGATGCCTTTCCTTCTTTCCCAGATTTTTGGAAAGTTGATTATTTCATGGACACAATACCCCAGGCAGCCTCAGTCCATCACATCTCCCACCAGCCCTTCTCTGTTTGTGGACAGCAGCAGACAGAGCTTTCCTTGGCAGTGGGAATGTTACCAACAATTTGGTAAAATAAAAAACTCCTTAACACCAATGTAGCATTTAGAAGCAGCATTGTTTATTTGATTGGATGCACGGGGGAACAGCTCCTCCCAATGCCGTGTGTGCTGAGTACAGGAAAGTTTCTGTTTATATTCTGTATTGTGCATTCACATTCATTGATGTTCCTGGACTAAACATACATTTGATAATAATTTCTCTGAAATTTTTAATATGTTTAGTCTCCCCTTTTGCACACACACTCCTGTCCTGGGGGTCTCTCCGGTGGTCCCTGGTGGTCACAGACCCCAATGTTCCAGTCAGCCTGGCTGAGCTGGCAGGACACTGAGGCTGGTGAATTTCCAGTTCCCCTTCTTACACAATGGGCATTGTGTGGTTTCCATGGGCCTGTGGTTTTGGAGAATGAACATTATGTTAGCTCACCAGGTGTAGACCATTTATCATCTGGTAACATGATGTCACAGAGTGGGCTATGACATAACAGAGTGGGCTATGTGAGGTCATAGAGCAGCTATGACATCATTGGTAATCTCTGTGACATCACAGAGCAGACTATGGCATCACAGAGTCGGCTGTGACACAACCGGGTGGCTGTGTGACATCACTGGGTTGGTCACTCCACACCAGACCCCCCTCACAGTTACCCCCATGAAGTCCAATGCTGTTCATGTTCAGCAGGGTTCCCTGTCCCCCGGTATCCCCCCAGTGCACCTGGAGCCACAGTTTCACCATGGATGTTCCACAGGACTGACCCCAGAGCCTGACACGGGGACAAGGGGCTGGGCTGTGTGACCAGGACATCAAGGACGTGCATTATCCAGGTCACTGTGGCCTGAGTTGGGTTCCCCAGGGCAGCAAAGATGTCTGGCAGCTGCAGCAGGGTTGGGGAAGGGCCCCAAGGTGGGGCTGGAGCCCTTTGGCTGTGAGCAGAGGCTGAGGGAGCTGGGCTTGTCCAGCCCTGAGCAGGGAAGGCTGAGGGGCTCCTCATGCCAGCCTGGCAGTGCCACCGAGGAGGTGATGGAGAGTACAGAGCCAGGCTCTTCACCGGCAGTCTGGTGGGAGACAAAAGACAATGATATAGGATGAAAGAGGGGAGTTTCAGCCAGGTCAGGAGGAAACCTTTTTTCCCAGGGGCTCAGCCAGGTGCTGAGGTTCTGCCCCCTCCCTGTCCTTTGGGATTTTCCAATCCAGACCAAATCAAGCCTTGAACCACTTGGTCTGGCCCAGTTTCTGACAGCTTGGGCTGCTGACTTGCTGAGGTCCTTTCCAATTCAGCTCTCTAATGATTCTGGGACAGTGCTGGGCCCTGTTTTACACTGGAGCACAGCAGATGAGACAGGAGCCCTGCAGGGCTGAACAGGACCTGCAGCTTGCGAATTGCACAAGCACATCTTCATTAGCTGGGTCATCTGAGCACTTTTAAGAAATGCCAAAATTTTCCCACCAGGAGAGACCAGGAATTTCCTGGAATTGTATGATGGCAGGAGAAGGAATATTGATCTTCCCCTCTATTTGTGTCACTGGCTGGACTTCTATTTTTCATGGAGCTGTGCCTTCCCTTGGTTTTGTTGGCTGACAATAAATGAACATCCTTCTGTGTCTCAGGCAGCTCCTTCTGCAAGGAAAGCAGGTGGGAGCTGGTGCCAAGGAGCTGAAAGCTGCAGCTGCAGCCTGGAGTGGAGGAAAATCAGATTGGCACAAGGCTGCTCTGAGTCCCAGGGGCTGGAGGAGGGAAATGGTGGGGTGGGGGCTGGGGACAAAGTGTGATTGATTGTCAGCCATGAAGGGTTTTGATTTTCATATATATTCAGACTGCACTAGGAGGTGCTGGGGATCAATATCAACTGGGGATTGCTGATATCAATCTATAAACAAGAAAAGAAAATGAAATAGGACAAAAATCTCACTGCTTTTTTAAAAGATACTATATGTTCTTTGAATACACTTCTGAAATGTGTACAATTAACCACAGAAGAATTGAAGACTTGAAATTAAATTATTCCCAGGGGCTTGTCTTGTTTAGGGTGTTTTGAAATACTAATGAGCCTTTGGCACTGAATTCCTGAACTGAAGAGCTGAAGACTGAGCAAGCCTCTGGAGAACTAAAATTCATCAGGGAACCTCCAAGCTGCTGAGTATCCATCCTCAGCAGAGCAGAGGAATCTATTCTAACTAGATTCTAGTAGATTGCTCAGCAGAGCAATCTATTTAAATTGACTACATTCCAGGGGTTTCCACCTGCTAAAGGACTATAAGCTCATGTGCAGGCACAGGGGCTCCATGGTGGCGTCTGAGGGGTCTCTGGGCTCCTGAAGACATTTGGCTGCACTCATTCACAGGGGCTCCATGGAGACATCCTGGGGTCCTTAATATTCCTAAGGGTCATGAGGTGACAGACACTCACAGGGGCTCCATGGGGACATCCCAGGAGTCTCCAGGCTGCCAAAGAGCTGGGATGTCACAGACACTCACAGGGGTTCCTGTCATGGGCACAGTGGGAGCTTCAGGCACAGTTTATTAAAGAAGCTCCTGTTGGGTTATGAGGTGCAGAAAGGACCCCCAACACCCCAATCATACCCCCAGGCTCCCCAAAACCAGGACCCCCAGGCTTTGTAAACTCCTGTGAGAAGATCCTGGGAGTGATTGGATCCAATCCCAGACCCAAACTTCGAAAAGGATTCATGTGTAAAGGATTAGACAGGTGGAACTGAACCTTTGTGCAACTTTGTCCAACAGCAATAAGGATGGCAAACCAGAAGTATTTGTGTACATATAGATATGACTGATTATGATCATGATTAGACAAAAAGGTCTTAATCAGAATTACCTACTCCATAGGGTAGGAGCTGTAACACCTATTTTAATATAGTGCTCTAGGAAGCAATTTTGAAGCAATTCAACTAAAGCAAAACCAGTTATTAAGTACAGATGGGTGTCATCCCCTCAGACCAATGACCATTGGCAAATCTCTTCAGCTCAGCCTCAGACAGTGACCTTGAGGAGTGTCTCCACTCCAGGGAGGAATCTCCATACCCCACCAAGAAGGG
This sequence comes from Riparia riparia, assembly GCA_020917445.1. NCBI lineage: Eukaryota > Metazoa > Chordata > Aves > Passeriformes > Hirundinidae > Riparia > Riparia riparia. Next base: position 7,388 of record JAIXNV010000919.1, read on the forward strand.
AATTGTCAGGAGATGCTGCAGTTAAAATTTGGGACAGAGCTTTTCTAGTCTGTAGGTCTGTCCTGTCAGTCAGATGTGCCCAGGCTGTGCCAGCTCAGCAGCTCTGCAGAAGCTCTCAGTGGTGTCACTTGGTTGTTCCTTTCTCTGGGCTTTTTTCCAGCTCTGCCACAGCTTCAGCTCCCTCTCAGGATGTTGAACTTGGGGATGGAGGAGTCAGGCTGCTTTCAGCATTATTCACCCCAAAAGCAGCATCCCTCCCCTTCTTCATTTCCCACTGGGGGCTCTGCAAACAGAGCCTTGTTGGAGTTGTCTGAGCCCATTGCAGGCAGAGCCTCCTGCTCCAGCAGGAACTGCCTTTCCTGTGCCATGGCCAGGCCAGGTCCCGCTGCAGGAAAAGCCCCAGGCCAGCCCCAACACAGTGAAGGCCTCGGGCACAAGTGCAGAGTGCTGGGAGCTGTGCCAGGAGAGCCTGGGACACCAAAGGCACCTTGGCAGCAGCAGCTCCCTGCAGGCCATGGCCAGAAGCCTCCCTTGGCAACCCGGCCTGGTGGCCACCAGTGCAGAGCTGCTGGGCCAGGGGCTGATTTCTGCCTGGGCTCTGCCCCAGCCCACAGAGTGTGAGCTCAGCCCTGACTCGGGCACAGCCCTTGTGCCTGGGCCCTGCAAAGCCTAAAGGTCACCTGTGCCACCCTGGTGCCCATCCCTGGATCTGGCACTGTCACTTCTGTACTGGCTGGTGCCTCCAACACTGAACCCCCTCATCTAGAGCCTGAGGAACCAGGAGCGTGAGGATGGCCTGAGGAACATGACCACTCTGTGCTTTTCAGAAACAATCAAGTGCCTCTGTTTCTGCATAGCATTCAGAATGGAACTCATTCCAGGCCCAGACTGCTTTGTGCCATGTCTCTTTTATGTAATTCTATTTGGTGTATTCCACTTATCCTTTTTTAATATTTTTTTAAAATTTTTGATAATGTTTGCCATAAAGGGATGCCATTAGTCACAGTATTGCTACATTGGCATGTCTCATGCTTGCATTAAGCAGAGACAGTAAGGAGCCATCATCACTGTGCATTTATGTAAAATAAAGTGTCCTGCTCTGCCCTGTGTGTCCAAGATGCTTCCTCAGCCCTTCTCTGTCTCTGCAGGGGCAGTGCCTGTGAGCAGAGGTGGAGGGAAGAGACTCCCAGCACAGCAGCACAGCCAGGGACAATGGCCCTGGCTCTTCCCACATCTGCTCTTCCCAGCTCCAGCCTCTCCTTCCCAGCCCTGCTGTGGCTGTCAGGCCCGAGTACTCTGGCAGCTTGCTCACTGTCCTGCTGCGTGTCCATGCTGTGCCCACAGGCAGGGACAGGCCATGGGCACTGCTGGGACACAGCTGGGCTCCAGCACAGCAGCTGCAGCAGCAAAGGCATCTCCTGAGGGCAGGGCAGGAAGGCTTTGCTCTCCCTGCAGAGTCACTCTCAGGAACAGGCCCAAGGAACAGACTCTGAAGAGGCTCCTTGTGTTCCTTGTTCTCCCAGGGCTCCGTGGGATGAGATCAGGGTCCCAGTGTGGCCTTCAGGGCATTCAGGGCTGGGTCAGGTTCTGCTTGTTGGTGACCAGGGCCCATCAGATGGGCAATGGTCTGTGCTGAACCTGGCTGGAGCTCTGCAGCTTGTGCCAGGGCTGGTGGCAGGGGATGGTTTGTCTGGAGGGCCCTGGGAGCTGCCAGGAGAACACAGGGCAGCTGCAGGGACAGTGTGTGCCAGGGATCAGCAGGGAGTGGAGCTCCCTGGGCACAGGCCTGGCCAGGGTGGGCTCAGCCCGAGATCAAGGACTGAATGTGTGCTGTGAGCCAGGAGAGCTCTGCAGCCCCAGGGAACACAGCAGGCACAGGGAAAGGAGTCTGGGCACGGGCTGCTCTGACCCTCAGGGAACTTGCCCAGGAGGATGCAGGGCAGCCCCAAGGCCATGGGGCAGCCCTGGAACAAGGCAGGCACCTCTGAGCAGCCTCCATGGCCCCAGCAGAGCCTGTGTGGGAGGAGGTCAGTGCAGGGAGCAGCATCAGCTGCCTCTGTCTCGCAGCCTGAGCAGCAGAGCCCAGCAGAGGCAGCCCAGGGCCCCGGGCAGCACAGCCCCCGTGCTCTGCAGAGCAGCAGCCCCAGCTCGGGGCTGTGGGCAGCAGGGCAGGGGCTGCAGCAATGGCTGCTCAGGCCAGCACAGACGTGTTCCCCTGGCAAAGGCTCTGTGGGCAGCTGGCATGTGCCAGGAGCAGAACAGGAGCCTGTGGCTGTGCAGAGGTGTTGGAGTCCAGGGCATTCCTTTGGCTGCCCTGAAGGGTCAGAGACCTGGACAGGGGGATCTGGGACAGAGAGACACTGGCTTTGATCTCAGTCCATGGGGAAGGCTTCCTGCACTGTGATAGGGTTTCCAAGCCACAAGAGTGTGAAAAATAGTAGTTTAGCTTATCACAGGGTGAAAAAAACTGTAAATTTAGATTTATAGCATTGAGGGGAATGGGGGCAAGATGGAGGATCCTGGGGCATTGTCTCCTGCTTCTTCTTTCTTCTTCCCTCACTCCATTTCAGCAGTGACGTTGGCCCAAAGTAGTTCAAGGAGATTGGGTCAAGGTAGAGGAGACCTGTTTAGAATTAGTAACAGGGATTGGCAAGAAATGATAAATAAAGAATATGTAGCAATTAGTATAAAAGATAAGGGCAGCCCTGGGCGGGGAGGAGTCGTCACATGTCTGAGCAGCTTGGGCACTTGGGCACTTGGGCACATCTTGGGCACATCTTGTTGGGCACTGAGAAAATTGTAAGATAAGAAAAATAAATGAAGCATGCAACCTTGAAAAATCAGAACTTGAAGACTCTGTCTCTTTCATCCGTTTGGCACAGAGTTTTGCAGAGGAGAAAAAGACTCTAAAACCACCTGAATGTCGGGGAAAGTCCATGACAAACCCCCACCTGACTACAACCACCCTTCAGGAAGTTGTAGAGAGTGATACGGCCACCTCTGAATCTCCTTTTCTCCAGGATAACCAACAACATCTCCCTCAGTTGCTCCTCAGAGGACTTGTGTTCCAAGCCCCTCACCAGCCTCGTTGCCCTCCTCTGGACGCACTCAAGTGTCTCAATGTCCTTCCTAAACTGAGGGGCCAGAACTGGACACAATATTCAAGGTGTGGCCTCACCAGTGCCGAGTAGAGGGGAAGAATGACCTCCGTGCTCCTGCTGGCCACACCATTCCTGATCCAGGCCAGGTGCCATTGGCCTTCTTGGCCACCTGGGCACACTGCTGGCTCATGTCCAGCCTGCTGTCCATCAGTGGAACAGGCCCTTTCTGCTGGGCACTGTCCAGCCACACTGTCCCCAGACTACAACATTGCAGGGGGTTATTGTGCCCAAAATGCAGGACTCAGCACTTAGACTTATTAAACCTCATCTTACTGGACTCTGCCCACCCATCCAACTGTTCCAGGTCTCCGTGCAGAGCCCTCCGACCTTCCAACAGATCTACACATGCTCCCAGATTGCTGTCATCTGCAAATTTACTAATAAAAGACTCATTACCCTCATCCATGTTGTCAATAAAAATATTGAACAGAGCTGGCCCCAGCACAGACCCCTGAGGAACACCACTGGTGACTGGCTGCCAGCTGCATGCAGCACCGTTCCCCACCACTCTCTGGGCCCGGCCATGCAGACAGTTCTTAACCCAGCAAAGAGTGCTCCTGTCCAAGCCGTGGGCTGCCAGCTTTTCCAGGAGTGTGCTGTGGGAGACAGTGTCAAAGGCCTTGCTGAAGTCCAAATACACAACATCCACAGCATTCCCACATCCACCAGGTGGGTCACCTGGTCATAAAAGGAGAGCAGGCTGGTCAAACACGACCTACCCCTCCTAAACCCATGCTGGCTGGGTCTGATACCCTGGCCATCCTGTAGGTGCTGTGTGATGACACTCAATATAAACTGCTCCATGACCTTATGGTACTGAGGTCAGGCTAACTGGCCTCTAATCACCAGGATCCTCCTTCCCACCCTTCTTGTGAATGGTGTCACATTGGCCAGCTTCCTGTCACCTGGAACCTCACCAGTGAGCCAGGGCTGTTGGCAAATGATGGAGAGCAGTTTTGCAGGCTCATCTGCCAGCTCCCTCATCATCCTGGGGTGGATCCCATCTGGGCCCACAGATTTCTGAACATCCAAGCATCTCAGCAGTTCTCTGACTGCCTCCTCCTGGATAACAGGGGGACCATTCTGTTCACTAGCACCATCAACCAACCCAAGAGAACAGTTGTCTTGAAGGCAAGTTGTCTTCCCGCTGAAAACTGAGGCAAAGAAGGCATTAAATACTTCTGCCTTCTCATCTGCATTTACTAAGTTCCCTCCTTCATCCAATAAAGAACAAAGGTTGACCTTGCCCTTCATTTTACTATAAATATATTTGTAGAAATATTTTTTATTATTCTTTACAGAAGTCACCATTTGAAGTTCAAACTGATCTTTGGCCTTCCTAATTTTTTTCCTACGTGCCCTAGCAACCTCCTTAAATATTTCCTGAGAGACCTGAGCCTCCTTCCAAAAATGATAGATCCGCCTTTTATTCCTAAGTTCGTCCAAAACTTCCTTGCCCATCTAGGATGGATGTTTACCTCATCAACTCATCTTTTGGCACACAGGGACAGTCTGTTCCTCTGCCCTCAAGATCTCTGCTTTCCTGCACTCCTTTGTTTTTAAAGGCTGCTTCCCAAGGGACTCTGAATAAGTCTCCTAAGCAGACCAAAGTCTGCCCTCCGTAAGTCCAGTGTAAGAGTCTTATTGGTCTTCTTCCTGATTTCACCAAATATTGAGAACTCTATCCTACCATGATCACTCTGCCCCAAGTAGAGTAACTTCATTGCCAACATAAAAAATGTAAACAGGATACAATTTAAGAAACATTGAAACTCTTCCCTCAGCAATGTGAGACATTCCAGGAGCATCCAATATGCTCACCATTCACAAGGGATTTCTGTAAAAGACCAATTTTAGGCAGAGATGAATGTGTGAGAGATATAAACACTTCTACGTGAAGTGGGGATAAAACAGCCTGAACAATTCCTGATTTGCAAAGTTGTCAGTGGTGGATGGAGAAGGGGTTCTGGCTGCTTTTGGTCTTGAGGAAATGCTGAAACCAGCCTGACTAATTTCATCTCCTCCTGTCCTGGCTGAAGCTCCCCTCTTTCACCCTATATCATTGTCTTTTGTCTCCCACCAGGCCCCCAGTGAAGAGCCTGGCTCTGTGCTCTCCATCACCTCCTCGGTGGCACTGCCAGGCTGGGATGAGGAGCCCCTCAGCCTTCCCTGCTCTGGGCTGGACAAGCCCAGCTCCCTCAGCCTCTGCTCACAGCCAAAGGGCTCCAGCCCCACCTTGGGGCCCTTCCCTAACCCTGCTGCAGCTGCCAGACATCTTTCCTGCCCTGGGGAACCCAACTCAGGCCACAGTGACCTGGATAATGCACGTCCTTGATGTCCTGGTCACACAGCCCAGCCCCTTGTCCCCGTGTCAGGCTCTGGGGGTTGATTTGTGGAACATCCTTGGTGGAGGCTGCAGTGCTGGGGGCAGGGGGGACCCAGGGGGACAGGGGACCCTGCTGGACACGAGCAGCAGAGGGGACTTCTCTGGGGAGGAAATGTGAGTGAGGGCCAGGGCAGAGTGACCAACACAGTGACCTCACACAGCCCTGCTGTGGTGTCACTCAGCCCTGTGATATCATAGCCTCCTCTGTGACATCACACAGCTGCGCAGTTGTTATAAATAAATTCTATTCAAATAATCTATGTTTCCCCTTAATTGTTAAGTAATTCCATTAAGATTGTTAATCCTAGTTCTGTATAAAGCATTTGCCTTATTCTTGTTTTAATATTGATTTATCACCTTATTTACTTGTTTGTTAATTAAGAATTCACCTTATTACCTGTGTCTCTGCTCCCATTCGCCAGATAGTGTCTGAATATGCAAGTAAAAAGAACACTAGAATTCTGGGAACAACTCAAGAACAAGAGACTCTAAAAAGCAGGGAACCAAAGTAAAATCCAGGACTATATTCGCATTTTAGACTAGTGCAAGAGGTACGGGGGTCCGCTGAAGCAGCTTCATTTAGTCGCCGTGACCTGAGAAGGAGTCCCCCATCGCTGGATGACCCCTGATCAGCGAAGCGAAACGGACTCCCCGGCAAGGGAAACAGCCCGTGAGGGGGGGTGGGAGTCCCCAGCTTTGCTGTGAAGTGAAGCTGTGTGTACCTCCTCCTCCGCGTTGTCAAGGGAGCAAGCAAGCTCTCCCCCAAGGCCGAGCTTGATAATAAAGTAACATACAAAAGAGCAAGTCTCTGACTCTCTTTTTTTTCCAGAACAGAAGGTACGACCACTCTCCCCATTTTCCATTCTCTTAGGGATTTTTGGTTGTTGCAAAGCCGTTCCTGGCAGAAATTATTTCCTTCCCCAACCCCTGTGTCCCTTTTATGCAGTTTTAGTCTCAATTAACCCTAAACACACTTTAGGTTTACAGATCTTAAATCAGACCGAACGCAGATCAATTTTATATTGCATATCACTGCATTTCACATGTGAATTAATTACATATCACATTTCCTAACATGAATTAACTTTAGGTCATATATTGTTGGAGTCCAGGGCATTCCTTTGGTTGCCCTGGTGGATCAGGGACCTGGGCAGAGGGGTCTGGGACCACAGCCCAGAGCTCAGAGAGACACTGGATTTGATTTCAGTCCATGGGAGAGGCTTCTTGCACTGCAGGAAGCATTGCAGGCCACAAGAGTGTGAAAGATTGTAGTTTAGTATATCACAGGGTGAAGAAACGGTGGGTTTGAATTTTTGGCATTGAAGTGAATGGGACAAGATGGAGAATTTGGGGCGTTGCCTCCTTCTTCTTCTTTCTTCTTCCCTCACTCCATTTCTGCAGTGACGTTAGCACAAAGCAGTTTGTGAGGATTGGATCAAAGTAAAGATGACCTTTTTAGTAATAGTGATAGACATTGGTAATAAATAGTAAATAAAGAATACGTAGCAATTAGTATAAAAGATAAGGACAACCCAGCACAGGAATCACCAGATGTCCGAGCTGCTGCAAACTTCTTTTGGACACTGAGAAAATTGTAAGATAAGAACTAATAAACGAAGCATGTAACCTTGAAGACTTCGTCTTTTCCTGCGTTTGGCACAGAGCTTTGCAGAGGGCCAGGACTCTAAAACCACCTGAATGCCGGGGAATTTAAACTCCTGCAAAGGAGCCCCCGACAATATATCACAATGGGCAAGCAGATCGATGCATATTTATCTACAAACTCCCCTCTAACTAGAGCAGAGCTAGCCCTCAACTCCTGAAAAGTGACCTCAAGGGGAGAACGGGGAGGAAGAGGAAGATGACAACAACTTGATCTGGATTTCTGCACTGCCAGGAGCAGCTGCAAACGTGCCAGTGAGATGTTAGTTTTGAGGAACTAAGGGTTTTTAGGAAAGTTAAGATAATAAGTTGCTGAATTAGCTGAAGTAGATAGGTAATCTTTGTTTGCAGTTAACAGAAGCCGGATCTTAGATAAGCTACCCCAGATCTTGTAACTTATTTCTTGTCAGGTTTATGTTTATGTAGTTGTGCTTGTAACGAAAAACAAAATGTGGTAAATAGGACATAAGATAGCTGCAGATTTCCTCCTTAAAGGACCATTGAACACAGGAAACTGTAAGTTCTATCAAGGATTCATTTGTCACAAATGCATTGAAAAGGTAGGAAGGTCAGGACGAGGAAGACTCATCTTACTTCCTCATTTTGGGTGACCCCTCCCCAGAATAGAGCCCCGACTCATTTTAGGAGACAAAGTACGGGTGCTTAATAGCCTTTTTGCCAATTAGCATACGAAGCGAGGAATGGGAGGTGACAGGGATATGAATATGCATTTGTATTTTGGGTATTCAACACTTTTGTAAATAAAAGGCTTTGTAATTACCTGTGAATTTCGCAGTGCGAATTAGGAAAACATCCCGCGTGCTGCCCGGCCGTAATAAACATCCACTTTCTAACTTTAAACTGTTAGAGAGTTTTTGTCCGTCACAGTTGGGTATCGATATTAGATCAATACCCATATTTCTTTAATAAGTCAACATTTAGAAGAGATTTCAGGTGGAGTTTGAGGCGATCCGCGGTGTTTGGGTGTCTGGGGTGGGATTTGGGAGCGATACGGGGGAGTTTGGATGTCCTGAGGGGGGGAGATCCAGGAGAATTGGGGGAGAATTTGAGGGGATTTTAGGGTGCTGTCAGTGTCTCCCTGACCCCATTCCCCCACAGAAGGTGTCCCCGGACGGGATCCCCACACGCTCGGCCCACCCCGCCCGTTTCTCCCCCGATGATAAATTCTCCCGGCACCGCCTGGCCTTAAAGCGGTGCTTTGGGATCCTGCTCACCCAGCAAGACCAGACCGTGCTCTGAAAGACCCCACAAATCCCCCCCGAGACCCCCGGAATGAGCCTAAGGTCCTCGGAGTGATCCCTGCAAGAAGAGACCCCCAAAAAACCCCGAGAGGAGCAAGAGGAAGGAGAAGACAAAATAGAACCAAAATGTAGACGAACCGAAACAGCATGGGAGGAAGATTTCAAAGAGGTGCAAAATTGAAATATTAAAGGATTGGTTGGTCGGGAGACTTTGAGTTTTAGCGTACCAAATAAATTGGGAGTCTTTCCTGCTTTTCGGGCAGTTTTAGGTGGGAATTTATGGAGAACTTG
>JAIXNV010000920.1:0-16116 GCA_020917445.1 Riparia riparia
GGCAAACATGAGTTCAATGCTTGCAACATGGAGCATAAAACACGCTCTGCAATTTGAGGCCAGGTGTCCAAAGAGGAAAGCCACCTGCTTCATGATAGTTGGTCCTCCAGAGGCACTGCTTTGCTGGGACTGTAGCTATGTAGTTGTAGTGATCCAGTAAAGCACAGCTTTGACAATTTAAGGAAAGCAAAAACTTGACATTGAAGAGCTCTGCAGGGGCTGCATTAAGAAGCACTGTGAAAGACCACTGGAGTTGTGTGTGTCCTCTGGAATGTCTGTCACTAGCTTTAGAAATGCTGTTGACTGATAAGCAAATGAGCACAAAATGTGTTTCTTCCTTTGTGCCCAGCTCTTTCCTTGTTAGCTGTCCTTGGAAAATTTTAAAGTCTCATGCAGACTCTCGTGTCATGTAAAATGTTCTTTTAGTGCACGCCTTCTCCCTATCTGCTTTAAAAGTGACATAATTAATCTTGTGTCATTTCCCCCCAGCCACTGCTGAACTTGAAACTGGATGTGCTGGATCTTCAAAAAACCTTAATGTGGACCAGGATCCCCTTTGCAGAGCAATAGAGGAGTACCGTGATGTTTTAACTAAAAATTACATGATTTGAATGAAATGCTGCAGAAAGACTCTGGACTTTTTTGCTTTTATAGACCATCTACGGTTTCCCTTCTCCCTGCCTCAGATGTGAAAACTTGTTCATTGCAGTCTGAATATAAACTCTTAAGTTTATTAAATGGATGTCAAGCACAGTGCACTCATCTGTTGGGTTTTTTCTGCCTAGCTGGCTTCTTTTATACTCACAGTACGAACCACATCTGTTTTTTCTGACCAGCAGATTGACCTGGATTCTTGAGCTTGACAAAACTGTCAGAGATGTTTCCTCTTAGAGTAGCTGCATTTTATTGGTCCACTCATATTCTATGTTTTAACAAAAGCATTCCTTTTGTTCTGTTTAATCCTTTCACTCAATGTGGTTGTAAGTTCTCCAGTGTTATTTCAATGCTTTGGACATCATTTGATGTGCTTTGAGCCCAGTGTTTCAGTCCTGATGCAGTAACTAATTGCTGCTAATTAACTTATAGTGGTATTCAAGCTGAAGAAAAGGTCACTTTACATTGTTGTCACTTTATGGTTTAAAATTACTGTGAGTGTGTAGTAGTGCCAAGACTTCCTTTATGGTCTTTTTGATATTTTTATTTTGTATCACACAGTGAGTAAAGTTGGAAGGCACCTCTGGAGGCTATTTGCTCTAGCCCTCTTGCTCCAGGACCACCTTTAGTTTCCCAGATCTATGTTGGTTTTTGAATTATTTCAGAAGTGGAGACTCAAAAGCCTCCATGGGCAACCTGGCCTCATGATCAGTCACTGTCACAATACGTTTGAATATCATGAGGGATATTCAAACTCAGTACCTGTCATGGTATTGGTGTTCATATCTGTATTAAAAATTGCTGCAGCTTCAGACTTTTGCAGCTCCTGTTTAAGCACATAGAGTACATCTGAAAATACTTCCAGTGGGAGGGGGGAAAAAGGAATATTAATATTATCAACTTCCCTCAGTACTCTCCAGAACTTGTGTGATAGGATACCCAATCTTTTTTGTTGCTGCTAGCAGCTGATGATACAGTGTCTGTAGCCCAGATGCGATCGAAAATTGATAGCAACATATAAGCAGTTTTACATATTTCAGGGAGTTACCAGTTTTTAATTAAGATGTGAGTTGTCATTTCCCATCAGCAAAAGTCGCCAGCAGAGCACAGAACAAAGTCCCAGTTCTGGAAAAGTAAGAATGTACTGAGATGAATCAAGACTGAAAGAATTTTAGGGTTTTACCCACTATTTTAATGACTTGAATTAACAAATAATGAGAAAAGCATTAAATGCTGCTGTGATACTCTTCTTTTTTATATGAATAAATTTTTGTGAAGCTATTACATTGTATTTAATTGAACTTGATATTTAATAAACTTTGCAATCTAGAACATGGCTTTGTTTTATTGTTCCCCTCTTTGACACTACTTTCCACCCCTTCCCCGCTCATAGAGCTTTCCAGAGTTCTCCTGTGCTCACAGATGCACCTTGCCTTTCCCCCTGTGAGAGACTGGCCTGCTACAGATGAATCATTCAAACATGTGCTAGTGGTGCACAGTGTCCTCCCCAGTGCAGGTGGATGTGCACACCTGAGGCTACAAACTGGGTTTCCGGGTAAGGGAAGTGGCTGATAAGAGGCAAATCCTGAATTGTGGGATAGTTCTTACAGTGCCAATATCTTCCCTTACCTAATGGCTCAGCTGTGAGAACTTCCCTCTGAAGTACCAGAGGATGAAGGTGTTCATTCATCTCGGCTGATGGGCTGTGATTGATTGAGCTATACTGGGTAAGAGACAGCTGCAACGTCTTAGAAGATGTCAATGACTCATGGAATGTCTATGATCCAGTAATGCATTGCCCAGGGAATTACAGGGGGCATTTCCACCTAGCCTCAGCATAATATAAACAAACATGGACCAGGTGTTTTGTGGATTCTTTCCTCCCCACTTGATGGATACAGTCTGCCACTACCACATCAACAGGAATGCAAATGCCAACAAGACAAGAGCCAAAAGGCTGTCACTAGAACCTGTGGGGTGGTGGTATTTCTGATGTTTATTCTGTTTCTCTCTCTCTCTCTCTCTCTCTTCCCCCCCCCCCCCCCCCCCCAACTCCACTTGCTTTTTTCCTACCTCTCTCTCCCTCACATTTACTGTTAAATCAAAATCTGTACTAATGCCTTTGGTATATGATCTCGCTTGCACATTTAGTTAGGCAGAGTAATTTTAATAATCAGTCAGATCTTAAGAGCCAGAGACCAGGCAAATGTGTCCCTTTCCTTTGGGGCACTTGAAGCACAGTGGTGTCAAAATCATGGGCTTGAGCTGAGCTGGTGCTAATTATTGGTTCCCAGACGTTTCCTTCATTTTAGAGCAATCTTCATGGAGGTCTGTGCAGAAAGCAAAGGCGCTGAGTGAGCTTCTGGCAGCCATGAAAGACAGGCACAACCCACTGGTTTGGAGCCTGGAAAGTTGACCCAGCTATCGCCTGAAAAATTGTTAGGAAATTTCTCCAGCCGGCTTTTGGGACTTTGTAGCATCTCTCCACCCAGAAAGCAGAAGGCCACTGTGTTGTAATGCATTAATTAGGTTTACATTTCATTGGATTTGTAATGGTTTTTCTATGTATCTGTCCCATGATCTGCCTGTCCCCCACACTGAAATGTAATCCAGCCCTGTTCCCTCCCACTTATCCCTCACTGGGTGGTGCCTCTGGGCCCTGCCCCCCCCCACCCGAGGGAAAAAGCCCCAAAGCGGGAGGGGCCAGCTCTCTCTGGCCCCGGTGAGCCATCGGGACAGTCCAGCTGAGCAGAGCAGGACTTGAGAATGAAAGCTGTAAAATCCCATCTGAAGCCAGGCAGCAGACTCTGTTCCTTTTGCCACCGGCGGCCGTCTAGTCTCGTGGGGAAAACTACAACAGGTCATGTGTGATGTTTTGTCATTCGATGAAGAGATCGTTGTACGTGTTGCTAATCTGTAGCGGTGTGGGATTTGTTTTGGTTTTATTGTATGTGCTGTTAATTTATTGAACGGTTCCTCCTATGTACCCCTGTTTGTTCCCCCCAATGGTCTTTTGCTGTTTTTCTCCCTTCCAACAGTTATGTGTCAATCCCCCATTCCCTCTCCTCTGGGGTCTGCCTGTCATCTTGGGGCCTTCCCCTGGAGCTAGAAAGTGCTTCCAGGGGCGTCGAGTGACAGGTTCAGATCCAGATTGGTTCCCTCCCCATCATCTATGTTTGGCATATGAAAATATCATTCACCGGTGTGACCCCTCCCTGGTGATCCGTGATGTGCTCACCCCCTGCCTCTTCCCCTTGTTCCACCCCCAAATAAAAGGTGCTGGCAAGCAGTCTGGGGGGCTCTGCCTGGGCAGTTACCTGGAGGTGAGGAGGTCCCGTACTGGGGCTCCAATCAAATCTTGTGACCTGCTCAGCAGAGTCTGCCTTTCTATCTCTGCCTTCGTTGCCTTGCACCATCCTTGCCTACCGCCAAGATGGCCCGGGAGCCAAGACCCCAACAGAACCGGATTAGCTGGCGCTGCCAGCTGTCCGTACCTTTTCAGGCCACAGTGCCTGAGCTAGCGCCATGGAGTGTGAGGAAGACCGCGCATTAGGCACCACGACACTAATTCAGGAGACAAACCCTGGCATCTTGGTTTTCACAAAAGATTTGTGAGGCAGGACAGCGCCGGTGTAAGAGAAGTGTAGGCCCTACGACCGGATGACGTTACAACTTCCTGTGCATCATGCAAGTTGTGTGGATTTCTTTATTTCTCACTAAATCAGTAAATAAAGATTAGCTGATATGAAACGTTGCCCCCACGTAAAGTTATTTTCCCAAGAGGGTGCACTTCAGATCACCCCCCAGAAAAAAGAAGGAGCTGATCCCAGGTGGTGTGTCAAGGCCGAGGCCTAACTAGTATTTCGCAGATCACACTGCAGCCTGCAAAGGGGCTGGGGAAGGGCAGTTGCACCACCACAGCAATAAATACCAATATTAATAGTACAAAAGTTCCGCCTTGAATAATAAATACAAGTCTACACTTGTATACTGAGAGCATCCATGGGTGACGTCACCCAGATTTATATTTGGCAAGCGTTGTGCGGGAGGGCATTTGTGCCTGCTTTGTGGAGGGAAGTTCTGGGGTTCCCAGGTTCCCGAGCGAGGGGTGTGCACTTGGTGTCTCTTGGGGCCTTGCGTGCTCAGGGCCATGATGATGTTCCCCGATCTGGGCTGGGGATGGCGGGCGGGGCCAGCTGGTGATGCGCTCTGGGGTCTGTGACAGCACGGGGGCCGTGTCACAATGGGGGCAGCTCTAGCAGGCCCCAACAGGAGCTGCTGCCCCAGTCGAGCCTGGGCAAGCGGTGAGTACACACACAGTGAGGAGACAGGGCTGGAGGAAGGTCGGGGCAGAAGGGCCGGCACCTGGGACCTGTGTTCTGCCCCTGCATCCATCCCCCTGGCGGGAGCGCTTTGCTCAGGGCGTGGTGCTTGTGGGGCCAGCGGTGCAGGCCTTGCCGCCTGCCAGCTGCCGGGGGCTTTCTCCTTCCTGCCCCCGAATCCCTGCCGATCCCGCGCCCCCAATTTCCGTCTCCATTCCGGCCCCACTGAACCCCTTCTGTGTGTCCTCCTGCCGGCCATGGCTTTCTTGCCGTTGCTCTTCGTGCTCGTGCAAAGCCTGATCCAGTACCCGCAGCCTGCTGGGGATGGGCTGGATGAGGCCATGCACCGGCAAATGCGGGAGCGTCAGGAGCTGCTGGAGCGGGAGATGGCTCGGCTGCTGCGGGAGCTGGAGCAGGGGCCCTCAGAACAGCTGGACGAGGGCTGGGGAGCTGCGCTCTTTGGTGCTCTGCAGCAGTGGCCATTCTGGGTTCTTGCTGGATTCCTGCTCCTCTTGGGCCTGTGGTTTAGCCACGGGACGAGGAGCCGTGCAGCCAGCAGCAGCGGCAAGGATCTGAGCTCCTGCAAGATCTTGCAAAATGAGAGAGGAAAAGAACAGGAAGAAGACAGTTTTTATTCAGAGGAAGGCGGAGAAGACATGGATGTGACTGTGGAGGCAGACGACAGCGGCAGTGGAAATGGCCGAGAAGGCATTCCTCTATCTGCCAATGACGGAGACGACGATGATGCCATTGAAGGTGATGAGGTGGAGGTAGATGGCAGCGACAGAGGAAATGACAGAGAAGGCACTCCTGTGGCTGCAAATGAAGGAGACAAGAGTGATGCCATAGAAGGTGATGATGTGAAGATAGAGGAAGACAGCGATGGTGAGAGTGACAATGGCTATTACTAAAAGAAAGACAAAGGACGGAGTGATAGGAATGTGCCAGGAGACAACACTGCTCAAGGAAATGAAGAAGAATCTGGCAATGTTGCGGCAAATACAGAAGGCCTAGATGAAGCCAGTGAAGGGGAAAACAAGGATGTGCTGGTGGAGCAAGACAAGGACACTGGAAAGGAAGAAGGACATGGAAATGAAGAAGGAAAAACCAGTGGTACGAATACGAAGGCAGACAACAGTGACGATGTAAATGATGGTGAGGACATTGTAGATGGAAGGCAGGAATATGTGGATGTGAAGGTGCAGGAAAGCAGTGATGCCAGTGAACAGAGAAGCAGTGATTGGACTGGGCAGGAAGATAGCAAGGACTGTGGGAATGAAGTAGACCATACTGCTTTTCCTGCAACTGAGGAAGAAAAGAAGGAAATGATAAAAGTAGATGACAGTGATAGCAAAAAGGATGAAGAACAGGGTGGTGTAAATGTGGAGGCAAACAAGAATGAGGAAAGGAAAGAAGACGAACAAGGTAACGTGGCTGCCAGTGAAACAGAAGGCAGTGACGGTGGCCAAGAAGAAAGTGGCAATGGCGGAACAGAAGACAGAGAAGACACCCGAGATGTTGGGAATAAGCGAGGCAACCTTTTAGTGGATTACATACAGTGGCCGGTGGAGGAACTGGAGAGAGGTTGCTCACTGACAGCTGAGCTGATGGAGAGCTTCACGCGTGTCTTTGTGGACAGAGTGAGCAGTAGTTTCTACCCAGTGCCTCAAGAAGCCATCGGGGTGGGCAGTGCCTTTGAGGGCTGGAGTCCCCCTGACTGGGATGGGGTGTACCGCGTGCTGGTCCTGCTGAAGCCCCCGCCAGGGCACGCCTTCCACCTAGAGCTGAACAGTGCAGGGCAGACGGCCGCAAGGACCTTCAGTGTCCGCGTGGAGCTGGTGTGCACGTGCGAGAGGGAGCAGCTGGGTGAGAAGCTGCTGTGCTTCCTGCACCACCCGCAGAAGAAGCTGCAGTGGAAGCATAAGCGCAGCCTCCTAGAGACACTCTGCACCGGCTCCTACCTGGACGTGGAGAAAACCTCCCACTGGTTCCACCAGTTGGTGAGATGCTCGTGGCGGCACGTGCCTCAGTCAGACTCATGGCATTTGGCATTTCAGCCCTGCAGCCGTTCCTGCCGATTGCAGCTGAGCAAAGGCGGGAAGAGCCTGACGGTGGGGATGCTCTTTGGGGTGCGCCAAGGGGGCTCTGATATCTTTGTGGTCAGCCAGCCCCCCGAGGCCAACTTCATTGCGAGCACAGCGTGGCCGGAGACGTACGCTGTGGCGGAGGCAAAATTCTTCCGGCACATCGCCAGGCAGGTGCCCTGTGAGAGCCTGCACCTGAAATGCCTGCAGGTCTTCACCTGCATCCTGAGGGGCACAGGTTTTTCCAGCTCTGTCTGGAAGACTGTGGTCATGCACGTGCTGACCACCGTACCGCTGTCCCGGTGGTGCAGGAGGGAATTTGCGCGGCGGCTGTGGGACATCATGGCATACCTGTGCCGCTGCCTGCAGTCGAAACGCCTGGAGCACTTTGTGCTAGGCAATGAGAGGCTTCCTGCAGAGATCAGCTTGCCACTGGCAGTGCGCAGGGTTGAGCCGCTCAACCTCTTTGAGCACCTGGCCCGAGATCCGGCGGCCCACAGAGAGGCGATGCAAGCTTACGGTCAGCTGCGGTTTCGCCTCTGGGTGCTGCTCTCCGGCCACTGAGAGGAGTTCCCTGCACACAGCTGTGCTGCGGGGCTCCCACCCTATGGCAGCCACGTGAACGCTGCATAATTGTTGCATTTGTCACTGGCAATCCTGAAGCTGCTCTCCTGCTCCTGTGGAAGGAAGATGGCATTCCATGTGCAGACGCATCTCTGAGTTGCCTTACCCTTCACTTTCCACACAATGCTGTTGCCATGTTGCCTATGTCTACAAGTCAGAAACGGCCTACACCTGCACATCCTCATGGATGACACTGAACCTGATGGAGCTTGCTTGGTACACTGCAAAGAATGGGAAATCCAGCCTGTTAGGGAATAATTGTCCTTATTCTGTAACCTATACTTTTAATGGTTTTGTAAATATGTAGTTCATCTCAGAATGTGAAAGTGTAGATGATAGTTTTAAGTCACTTTTCCATAGCAAAACAGGTAGCCCAAGTTTTCATAGTAGGAATTGGGTTCATTATCATTGCCTCAAGAGGTCCTTTAGGATTGTTAGTGTAAAATTATCTTTCAGTTACTGTTAGTTGAGGCAATTGAGGTACCCTGGGATAGTTGCCCTTTAGAAATCACTACAAATATATGTGTGAAGAAATAATAAAAGGAGAAGAGTTTCTCAAATTGCCTGCAATGTGTCCTTCTTTTCACTTAACCCGTCATTTCTTAGAGAACGTCCATCCAGTGCTGCTATTGGAAAAAATGACATCGTGACTCCAACGGTGATGGTGCCCAGCAGTCACCTCTCAGTATTGCACTTCTGCAGCACTTTAAAGCAGGGCTATTAATTTTGCCTCTTGAATTCAACCAGTAGTCATGATGGTCGAAACAGCTAAAATATTAGTTAATCAGTCCTCCCACTGTCGTTACAAAAGTTCCCCCTCCTCATTCAGAGCATGGAAAAGAAAGCTGCCGTGGCCCATGGCAGAGAGGGAAGCTGTGGGGACAGGAACAAGCGCCTCCCTGTGGGGAGAGCAAGCGGGAACCTCCCACAGGAGGATCACTGCCAGCAGCAGAACTTGCTGTTCCGCTGAGGTCCCTGTCATTTGCCTCCTTTGCTGGGCAGGAACTGCCCCCGCCACAGCCCCCTTTGGCCCTGCTTGTGGAAGGAGGAGAACGCCCTCCCTGCTCCCCTCCTCCCAAACACACACACACACACACACACACGCTTTGTTCCCCTCTCCCCTGCCACCAGGTGCAGAGACCTCCCCTCTCCCTTGCCCCAGGCCCAGTGCTCATCAGCCCCTTCCCCAGAAGAGCCTTCCAAATAAGATGTAGCAAAGGCATCTGTCTTGCCTCAGCGTGCCGTGTTCATCTCCAGAGAATGGCCTATTGTCAGAAGCCTTTCTGAAGATGCAGTTAGTTGAAAATTGCAGGTGCCGGTGCCTGCAACTACTCTAAACATTTGTGCATCCTTCTGAGGGAAGCAATGTCTGAAATGTAGGAGTGGCAGTGTTTTGAAGGCAAGCGCAATATAAGGAGGGTAATTGGTTTGGAAAGGTAGGGATAGCGCTGCCTATAATTTCACAACACATACTTTGAGAAAGGAAGAGCTTTGTGCCTTAAGGTGCTAAATACGATCAGCGTGTTCCCTTCTGAATACCTGGACGTGCTTGCAAAATGCAGGACACGACTCCATCCAGGCTGGAAGGAAGGAGCCCACTGCTGCAGGGTGGAGTGGGTTCCTTTGTGCAAGTCAGCGCAAGTCCCAAGCCCCTGAGGTAGTTTTGAAGGTACACGGCTTTGAGACACAAGCGACTGCCGGAGTGTTTGGTTAGTTCCACTGCTCCTCAGAGTGTGGACTTATCTCCACACTTTGTTCCCCATGGCTGTTTCTTTCGTAAGACTCCTGCCTTTCCGATTGCAGGTCGTGGGCTTACACAGCTGAAGAGTGTGGGGAGGTTGGTGAGCTAAGCTGAGCTGAGGTGGTAGGCTAAGCAGAGCAGTAAAAGTGATTCACAGTCAGTGAGTTGACCTCAGGTCATTTGAAATAATGCAGTCCAAGAGGATTTTGCCAGTATTTCCACTGGAAGCTCAGCATGGGTCTCTTGCTTTTGCTGTGTTAGACTGGCTGGTGCATTGGGAGGGATAAGAGGCTGAGAAATGGTTGACCAGGGCATGAATGAAATTATTTTTTCCTTTAGTTGGTCCTAGGCATCTCAGCCTGAAGTTCTAAGGAGAGACAGTGGGAGCAGCAGAGTTCATTTAAAGCTGCCTCTTCCTCAGCGTCAGCAAATGCATAGGTAGTCATGTGGGCTTTCAGCATACATTTAGCTGCAGGTGAGTCTATAGACCATCTTCCTTAGAGCAGGGCAGTAGCTTTCTCTTCTCTTCTTGTTGCTCACGTCACTGGAGGTCAGAAAAAAGTTTCCCTCCTAATCTTCATCCTGGTTACTTATGTGCCTCAGGCGAGCACTGTGACGGGACCGGAAGCTTTCATCAGAAGAGAGTTAAAAGGAGCAGGCTGATATGGGTTGCTGAAACACAGTAGCCTCCGAAATTCGTGGCTC
This sequence comes from Riparia riparia, assembly GCA_020917445.1. Lineage (NCBI taxonomy): Eukaryota > Metazoa > Chordata > Aves > Passeriformes > Hirundinidae > Riparia > Riparia riparia. The sequence goes on from JAIXNV010000920.1 coordinate 10,131, forward strand.
TCTCCTGTTTCTTCCTGCTGATGCCTGTGAATGATTGATCAGTGTGTGTTGTGATCCTGTCTTCCTCTGCTTCCCCCCCCGCTAGGTACCATTGGGACGTGAAGCTGTTCAATAGCGACCTCACCTAGACAGCAGAATTTATAAGGCATTGATTGTTAATATGTAGGATGATTCAGGAAACCATGACAAACAGGGGCATATTTTAAAGTGTGTTTGTAGCATGCTGTGTGCTGTCACTTGGCTGGTGGAGTGGCAGAGCAAAGTCAGTGTAGGCAGGGGAAGTAGAAGGCTAAGGAAAAATCCACTCCTCTGAAATATCCATCTCCAGTGTCTCAGCATCTTGGGGATCTCGGAGGGGTTCAGTCAGTTAAGGGAGGCTGCTGCGGCTTGGAAGATAGGAAATATATGCCCAGTCTTCAAGAAGGCCAAGACAGAGGAGCTACAAGCTAGTCAGCCTCATCTCACTGCCTGGGAAGGATGGAGTACATTCTCATGGAATGCCATTTTTGAAAATAATAGGGACAAAATTGTGATGGGGAGGAGTTAGCACAGGTTTGTCAAGGGAACAATAATGCCATGCCAATTTGGTAGCCTATGATTATGTGTGTAATGCAGTAGACAAAGGAAGAGCAGCAAATGTCTTTAGTAATGCTTTCTTTAGCTTGCACTGTAACAGTAACATTCAATTTCTGGAACTTCCTGGTGACTTTCCAAAGGGAAAACAACAGTGTTTCTTAATTTCCTTGCTAGGGTATTTTAGAAACCCTTGCATATCACTGGCTGCAAGACAATTACTAGGTTTTGTAATACAGTTGTACAGAATATGTAATTCTGTTTCAGGAAATCTCATACCAGTTGCTTTTTCCTCTCAACAAATGATGTGGGAAGTTTTCTGGGTTTTCCAGTCTTCGAAGTGTTGCACTGAACTGTGGCCACAAAAAAAATTTTTTTTCATTGTTATTTGTTAGCAGAATAGTGGCTTGAACAAGTGATTAAAGGCAGTTTGAATAGTGCTATTAGAACCCTCACATATCCACCCAGTGAACCTTGACCTCTCAAATATCCAGGATCTGCTTGTAATTCACTGACCTCTGCAGTTCCAACTGCCTCATTAATGCTTTGCAGAGAGAGTATAACTGTGGTATCCTGTCAGCATACTGAGCAACTCTTTTCATTTTCACTTAACCTTAGAAGCATCTCTCACCACCCTTACCTGGATATAGAGATAAACCACCTGTTTATCTCTAATGTTTATCCACATGTTAATAAACTCAAACAAGCTACAAGTTCCCTTTGCTTGTAAAAACCAATGGTAAATTCTTCTTTTGCTGGCTTTTGGTGAGAAGTTAAAGTTATTGACTGCTGAACAAAGCAGACTGAAAGCCAGTGTTAACACCTAGCATATCCATAAGGGAAAGTCTAGTCAGTTCATTAACTTGAAAGATATTTGTTTGTTTTCTTGTTCAGCAGTGAAAAACCTATTCTCAAAAGTGGATGGCTGACTCTTGTTGCTTGTTGAAAATAACAGCCTGAAAGTGGTGTACTACCACATTACATAACAATGTACAGGGTTACTCTTTACCCCAAAACTCCACTAAGCTTAAGCAGTACTTTAGCTGGTTACTGTAACAGCTGACCATTCTACTACTTATTGCCTATGATGAGTTATTGATCATTTATCATTACTTTTATTTAATCACTGCTATAGGCACAAAGACAGTGACTTCCACAAGCAAGGAACACAGTCCATGCTTTATTTGAGATAATTTGGACCATGTGAGGCATTATGAGCAGAGCTGTGTATTGCAAATAACAAGAACAATTTCAGTTTTTATCTTCTCATAATTTCTTTTCAGAGTAAAAAAATCTGTTCCTACCTCAAAGGCCTATTACCAAACATCTATAGCAGCACCTCTATGTAAAATGGAGCTCTAGGCATCTCTGTAAACAAAAAATTCCTCTTTCACATTTTTAAACATTTGTGATGCCTACATGAATGCTGCTGTCAGTCCCCTTCTTGCCACTGAAGTGCTAACTGTTACAGCCTTAAAGAAAAGTCACCTTATAGCTCCAGTTGTATTACCAAAATCCTGTGCATACAACTACATTCCATTTTGCAGGAATAGATACACAGTTACCACCCAACTCAAATGCTCCTCTGGAATAGCTTTTCATGAAATGGGATCATGCTTACAGAGTTTTAGTGCATCAAGACAAAAGTAACACAGTACAAAGGTAACAGTCCTTTCACAACTGCTAGGTAGCCACAGCAGAAATTATTTATCATGAAATTCTGAACGACATGGGAACATTTCAGCTCCCTTTTCCACACAATTCTTCAACCAACCTACTCAACAAAATGTCTTTGTATTTACTCAAATTGTTTTATGCTGTCTTCTAATTTTCCAGAGTTGAAGGGCTGTAGCCTGGGAATGCACTAATATTTTAAAGAAGCTGGGTTTTAAAACCTGGTTAATTTCTTGGTATCCACAGTGGAGCCAAGCTTTCTTCCATTAAGAAAAAGACATATTTGGGGGTGAGGGTTTAATGTTTACCCATTATTTTTTGGGCAAAGAAGCAGTTACTTTAAACATGGGCTGAATTTGATCTTCTCTTCTAAATGCTCTCTTCTATTGCTTTCCAACTCTATTTCTAAACAAAATCCTGCAGCTTCATTTTGCCATCTGGGACTTAAGTCACTGTGAGAAAAAACAACTTTCATTTTGAACATAAAAGAAAAGATGTGTCCATGTTCTGAGCATGCAGCCAGGAGCAAACATAAAAATATTTACTAGAAGTGCAGGGGAAAGAAGTTGCTCACTGGCTTTTGTAGCTCACCTGTACTTCTCTCTGTTTAGTTTATCTTCACTGCTTAGGCTTTTTGGGTCCTGTAGTAGAAGCTTTGTCATGTTAGAAGTTTCTCGCTTCATTAAGTTACTAAGGCTCAGGTGGCCCAAGGCAGAGAGCATGGAAACTTCAGTATTTTCAGTACTTTCATAAGGAATGCTCAGCTGCTTAAAGGCCTAAGACAATGGAGGGCATCTATCAGGCACACCTGTGTGCTGAAGAGTGGCATTAACAGTAGGATAGCCTGGTCCCTTTTAGCTAAGGACCGTTTTGCAGCCATCTGGACTTTGCTGTTGAAGTTCAGAAAAAGCATAATTAGAACCAAACTCAAAACTATGGACACATACAGTGTAGTTATAAAACATAGTGCATGTCTTATCCATAAATGTAATGGATACATACATGTCTTGATTTGAAAAGACAGGTATCTGCTAGGGAGAGACAGGCCTCTCTAGGAATGGGGAATTCAAATCCTTCCCTCTGTGTTATTATAATTTGGAAGTTTAAAAAACACTTTGCAGTCAGAGCTATGGGGAAGAGAATAACAGTCCTTTACTAGTAAATATAACAGGACAGACAAATATCAACAGCAATTATAATAATAATAAAACAGAACCAAGAACCCCGAGGGGCTTTGTCCCACAAGCCCCGGGCAGTCTGATCTCTCGGCACCCCGAGAGCACCAAACCAAAACGGTGGAAACTCCAGCGCTGGTGGCTGGAAACGGCGGGGTGTCCCCAGCAGGCAGGGGGAGTCCCGGCAGGTGAAGTGGGCAGTGCTGGAGAAGCCGCGGTGGCTGGATCCGGGCTGACCCAAAATCCAGCAGGGCAGGCGAAAAAAACTCCAAATTCCTGGGCACTCCAACATATGATAGAATTCTCAGGGCTGAACCCCTCCGTTAACCGTGGAATCCAACAAATTACCAGTCGCTTAACTGTTCTCCTCCCGGAAAACCGAGAGCCGAAAAAAAGAACCCCCATCCTCAGCTCCCGGGAGCCTTTTCCTCCCCCTAAACTAAGTGATCAACTTCTTCTGTATGGGTTGAGCACCCTTTAACTATCAGTATTTAGTCTCCTAGCAACTTATGGGGGAGAAAAATTCCACAGGAAAACTTAACCCCCAACAATACAAACTAACGTTTGTCTTTCTTACTGCTTTCTGCATTGGCTAGACTTCCGTAAAATAGTAAAATCAGAAGCTGCAATATAAAACTCAAGATTACTTGATGGATGTTATAAATTATGCATAAACTAGTCTCTAGACAAATCAGGAAACTGTCCTCTTCACCTTCATAATGACCATTACTTAAATTATAGCAATCACTCTGTTCCATTTCCTATCAGAGACTGTTTCCACTTGAATCCTGACAATTTTAATTGAAGTGAGCTGATGACATTTCAGAGAAGCTGCCTTGAAAATCAGAAGTGCAATTCCAGAGAGTGATCCTACCTTATTATAGTTACACAAAATAATCTTAAGCCTTTCTTTTCAAAGTCCTTGGCCATTTGCACTTCCTAGATTAAAGCTACACTTACACCTGACTCTTGTATCCAGGACAAGCCATAGAAGAAACAAGGCAAAAAGCAAGAAAGCTGTTTCTGTTCAGCATTGATGAGCACACACGCTCATGGATTTTGCACTTGCACTTTTATCATGGAAATCATTGTGCACGCTCCTACTGCTAATGACCTGATTGTTAAGAGAAAGGCTGGCCCCAGTTCTACTGACTGTTTACATCCTAATGTGCTGGTTTTTAAATCTGTTTCAAAACTGACTGAGGTTCTATTGTCTGACATTTCCTCCACAGCATCACACATTTTCAATCAGCATCAGCTCCTTAGCCATAATCATTTCCTGCCTTGGCTTCTGTTCAATCTTGTAACTCAGAGCAAAACAGAACTCCTGTACATTTGGTCTGCATGCATGAAATGGTATAGATGAAGTGGTATTTATGTGGCAGTTGGTAGTAAATGGTTTTATTAATTGGAAGTGCTACAAACCAAAATTGAAAGTTATAGATAGCTAGGGGGTTTATTGCTGCATGTTTTTTTCTTCCTGGTCTTTGGCATGCACACAGCTTTGAATACAAGCTTGACAACCTGTCCCCTGTATCCGAGGATTCTTTATCACACACATGTTCATCAATGTGAATGCTGCAGATCCCACCCATATACCACCAGCAGCTCTAGCCAGTTTGCAGAAACATGGCAGCATTTATGTGCATACAGGTTTCCATCTGCATCATAAGCAGAGTTGAAACCTGGAAATTACACAAATGAGAATTACCAAAAATATAAGCACAAAAATACAAAGCATTAACCATAATTAAAATTAACATTTTAGGATAGGAAGATTCCATGTAAAATTACAGTGCCTTCAATATTTCTGAGTAGAAAATATTTTCTCAAAATTTCTCAGTATTTCTTATAGGATGAATCATTTATACAGATACAATAACTGTATATGTTTTTAAGAGAATTTCACTACAATGACCACTGCTGTAAAGCCCAATTTTGTTCACATTCAACAGGCTTCCATCCTAATTATGTCTATTTTTTATATAGTATTAGAGTACTTCAGATCCAGCTTCTTCAATTTCTCCACCTGAATAAACCATTCCCATTTCTACACAGAGCACTGTAATCATCACTGCTGGATTCAACACTAAAGATAAAATAAACCTAGAGTATAAAACAAGATGGCAGGAAAGCCATTAAATAGGTTTTAGTAGACAAAAGCAGTACATGCACACGTGCTTCTCCTCCCTCAAGTAATGAAAGTGCAAGAAGCAGGAAAGAGGTTGAGCACTGAGTGAATTTTTTTTGCATCTGGCAGCACTGTTAATGATGTAAGGCTGAACGGCAGCAGCACGTTGTTCCAAGCAAGTTCCAGAGCTCCTGGAACATGCTGCAAGGCTCCAGGAAGAAGCATTACCAAGTACGTAAGTCCAGCTTTTAGCAAGCAAGCTTTGGCTAAAGTCTGAATGCTATTGTGTTTTCAGCTTTGATTTTCACCTGTGTCAGTGGAGCTTTTATTTCCTTCAGGTAAAATGCCACTGATGTAAGAAATATCAACATTTCTGCCATTACTGTAAAAAAAAAAAAAAAGCCCTGAAATGGACCCTAAGAAAAAATATAGC
>JAIXNV010000922.1:0-16089 GCA_020917445.1 Riparia riparia
ATCTCCCTGACTTGGAGTAGTCCCAGCTTTGGCCAATCCAGCTTTGAAACTCTTGCTTATCTCAAACTGCATCCTGTATCTTATTTTTCTCATGTAGCACCCCCAAGGGGCCCATCTGCTTTGTAGCACAATCACATCTACTTTTTCCATTACTACTTTATCACAAATATTTTCTAAAATATATATTTCTAAAATATTAATATAGTTACAATTAGCATGAATCATTTTCATTTATTACAATTTCCCCAATTTCTCTTTTTAATCATATTCATTCATCCTTTTAAATTAAAACTGAATCTTGATTTCTTCTATATTCCAAATAATCCAGGTTTTTAGAGTCTCTCATTTTAGCCTCTAATTTTTCTAATATCTCCCGTGCTGCATCAAGCTTTTCACATTCCTTCTCATATTTGGTTAACATCTCTTGTGCTAGAGTAGTCTCTTTATGTTCAGTCAACATCTCTTTGGCTCCTTTCTTTTGAGTGTGATTAGGTCTAGCTTTTAGTATCATCAAAGAATTTGGTTTCCCTTTTGCTGCCAATTCTGGATCAATGGGCATTGCTGTCATTTGCATTCCTTGTATCACTGGGTGGATTAGTCTAATAAGACATGGAATCATGCATGGTAAGAATAACAATCCTAATCCAGAATATAACAGCATAAATCCCACCTTCTTCCACCAGGCTCCTCCAAAGAGGTTATCCCACCAATTAGTTTTTAGAATAGAATTCCACTTTTGAACAGGTACATGTGCCACCCTTTTAATTTCTTCAGCAAGTTTTGTGATGGCTTCCCCATGATCATCTCTCTGCACACAGCACTCAGATTCTTTAAATCTTCCTCAAACTCCCCCTTCTTCCGCCAACAGATAATCTAGGGCAATTCTGGTTTGATATACAACTGCTCACATTTGTGAATGCTGCTTGGCCAGTAACTTTAGGGCATCAGAAGTATGGTTTGATACCACCTCCACTACTGCCTGGAGTCTTATCAACCGATTCAATAGATAAATTGGGGTCCTATATCCCCAAGATCCAACCTCAGCACAAGTTGCTGGGTCATAATAAGCTATGATTCTTTCTTCAGGCCATTTGTCTTCCCCCCATTCCTGGTTTCCCCCTGCCTTTGGGAAGTCGAGGTTTAAATCTCTTTTATTCCTTTCTAGAGTCTCATCATGTGGTGTTCCCAGCATATTGCTCCTAGACCTTGGTATGACAAAGAAGGAGCATCATATAACTCCTAAGGTACAGGTTCCCTCCCACTTTCGAGGTAATTCACTCTATGCTCATTGCCCACAATTGCAATATATTCCATTTACTATCTGTTTTTTCTGGTTGTTCCCAAGAGGATTTTAGGTCTCTTTTTGGATTGGTAGGGGTTAGCTCCAGGACTTTCATGCTAGCAAAAATCAGTTCGATTTTTCCACTCTCAATTAATTTCTTTTTATTATTCCTCAATACCCAGTAAATTTCTTGGTTGCCAGGTCTTAGTTTTATTATCCGAAATAACTACTAAAGTAGATATACAAGGAGTATATCCTACTGCTTCATTAAATTTCCCTTCTTCTCAAGTTATACAGACTGTTCCAATTACTCGATGACTCAAAATCCATCCTTCAGGGTGTTTTAATGTCTTGGAAATTTGAGTATGATTCCATTTGAAAAATTGTCCTGGAACTAGACTCTCACCTCTCCACAGCCATCTTTCAGCCATTCTAAGTCCCCCACAGGTCCAGAATTTGGATAATCCTAACTCCGTAGCAATTTCTTGCATCAAATTGTCAAAAAGATTCTTAGCTGAGGTTGTCAAATCCCAGTTGCTATACTGCTGTTTGAATTGTTCATACAGCTTATCCAGTTCCTTTAACTCTTCCCTATGGCCTTTTTTTACATATTTCTTTTTTTTTTTTTTTTTTTTTTTTTTTTCTTAGTGCTATACCTCCTATACCTATACTTGGATCATTGCCATTCTCATCTTTCTCAAAACAACAACAAAAAAAATTCATACTGAGGTCAGATTTGAGCCCTATAAGGATAAGGAGCTGGTCCATTAAATCATAATTTTTTCCCTACCCAATCCATTTTTTCTATTTTTAACGTAAACATTTATTAAATTGCTGCAATTGTAGCAGGCAGCACAGACATGTGGATGTGCCACAAACACAAATTCCATCTTGTCCTCGACCCACATGGAGTGCTTGCATTTATTACAGGGATCAACATTATTGGGACTTTGTTTTTGTGTAGATTGTTCTCTCATTGCCCGCTCTTGTGCTGCTTGTTTTATTTTTGTTTGTTCCTGCAATGCTCATTCCCTTCTCTCATGGACTCTGTCCAGAGTGGCTCCATAGTTTTGGCCAGTTGCCAAGGGCATCACGACGAACACAGTGAAAATAATCCTCAGGAGTTTTGACTTTCTACCATCCTCAAGGCCCTTTGGGTTGCAGCCAAGGGCCAAGATGTCAGTATTCTTGGCAGCAAAGTTTATGTCCTGGGATCTAGTCACTGGTGCATTTGGTCTCACTGGTACCCTTGGCCTCATGTTTGTTTCAAGGATGGCACAGATTACTCACAGTTCTCACAGCACTGCCCTCTCTCTCTCTCTCTGTTAGTCAGCTACTTCCCCTTTTAGTCTAAACCAAAGCTCCGGAGTTGTGCCAACCACAATAAGATTTACTTTTTCACTACTTCAGGTAACAACCTGATTTGTTGGTTGCTTTTTGCTCTGATCTCAGGGATAATTATTAAGTCTTCATCACAACCAATAGGCACATTCCCAATGCCAGTTCACATCAGAAATGTGTCTATAGTGTGGCACAGAAATTCCTTCTCCACAGCAACTGTTAATGATGATACACTGGTCTATAATATTATGAATTGTTTGCTCTCACACCTGCTCAAAAGCTAATATAGTAAAAACTCATTGGTCTAAATTTTCTATTAATCGAACCACTGCATATAAGGTTCCATCTTCATATCTCAAAGTTGTTCCAAAAAAATCACTGGAAAGCTTTTTAAAGTTAACTGTTCATGCATGCAATCTAAGAAAGTTAAACAAATCAATTAAAGAAATTAAATCAATTAAGTTAAACAAGTCTCTCTCTTCTGCTCTTGTTACTCTCCACCACAAATTAAGACAAAGCATTGAGATAACACAAACCCATGGGCGACACTCTAAGCCATGCTTAGTACACTCCCAGTGTGTTACTTGTTCTTGGACTCTTAGTAACAGGTGTTACTCTTTTTCTGGAATTGTAGTTCCTCAATGACATCTGTTAGCGTTCGTCACTGAGGGCCTCTTAAAAGATTTTCAATCTGTTCAGGCTGTTCCCATTGATCAAGGAAGTGTCTGATCCCTTCCCATCAGCATTATTCTGCCTCTGAACTCAATGGAGTTGCTGTTGACACCCAATCCAGAAAGCCTAATTTTTCTAATAAATTAAAGTTAATTGCAATTACAAAACACAAACCTCTAATTGTTAACTATCAAAGGAATTTTTTAAGCTGAACAGGTTAAGCAAGACAATTTATCTTTTTCTGTTGTTTCCGGGTTTCCTACTATATCCATATCTTAATTTTATTATCCTTGGTTGTTACTACACTGTTCTGAAAGCCACTAATCCTTCCATGTGATACGCTAAATAAATCAATGCTCTTTGTACTTGATCTTCTATTATATGAGTATCAATGTTGATCTGTGCTAAGACCCATTTGTGCATTCTAAAGTCTCGTTGTACTCTACTAAAACATCGTATACAATTAATCATAAAAGCTACATCTCTTTGGTCCCAAGGTACAGTTGTCCTGTGCCAATGTCTTTGTCTCAGCCACTTCATGGTCACTGCTTTACACCGCTCACACTGATGACCGTGTTTGCAGCAACCTTGCTGAAACATGGAAACTTCTCTCTGTGGAATGGCAGCTTCTGACCTTTCTGTACTAAGGATATCTTGAATATCCTGGGGCTGGGTTATTCTTTCAATATGTGGGTGGCACACCAAATGTATTGCAGCATGATGTGAAATGCACAGCCGAAAACGATTTTCCATATAGGTCCAGTCCAGAGCTATATTCTCTGGGCACCAAATACTCTCTTCAGCCAAGTTGTGGATTAATTACATTTTTACTTTAAACTGTATTTTGGACTCAATAAAAAGGTTTAATCAAATTTAAGTCATTTTTCATTTTTACTTTCAGGTCTCCTGGTGTTGTAATAATTTTCCAATCTTTATTGTGTATAGGTCCTTTTACCCTTGAAGCATGAGTCTAGCCTTTTTCTGCCATTCGAACTGTGGTTTTGTCAGGGAGAATCCATTATCCCTCTTTTAGAGTTGCCCCTAGTTTTTTCATGGCTTCTACTTCTGCTAAAGAAAAGTATGGTGTTTGATTTTGTGTTCCTGCTTCCTGAAAAGTCATAATTACATTGCTGTTTTCCCTCAGGGCAGCTTTTTTAGCTTCATCATCAGCCAAATTGTTTCTTCTTGTTTTAATGTTTCTCCCCCTCTAGTGGCCTTTCACCTGAACCACTGCTATCTTTTTTGAGCTCTTCGAAGCTTTAAGTATTTGAATTATCAATCCTTGGTGCACTAATCCTTTTCTCTGAATGTTTATAAGTTCCCTTTCTTTTCAATTTTTTCTAAATGTATGCACTACCCCAAAGGCATATTTTGAGTCGGTGTATATGGTCCCTTCTCGATCCTTTTATAACAGCAACACACAGAATAATGCATAGAGTTCACAGGCTTGTGCTGAGCAGGATGGGCTAAGGGGACCAGATTCTTTCACTTCCAGTTTTTCTCCATGAATTATGGCATATCCAGATTTCCTTCTTCTGTCTACCACTTGGGATGATCCATCTATAAATAATTCTTCTTCTGTTTTACTTCTTGTTCTCTTAAATCTGGGCATATTTTTGTTTGTAACTCTATTACCTCTGTGCAATCATGTATTAATTCTTCCCCTGGGTCCCCTAAAGGAACTGAGTGGGGCCTTGTATATTTGTCACTCTCAGCTTTTATTCAGAGGAGTCTGTCAAGAGAGCCTCATATTTTAATATTCTGATATCAGTTAACCATGTTTTGGCCTCTCTAGCAAGGATTCCCCTAATATTGTGGGGTGTACACTTCCAGTGGTGCCCCAAAGGTTACTTTTTGGGCCTCTTCTACTAACACATCAGTGACTACCAGAGCTTACAGGCATGTGGGCCAATTCTTAGTAATTGGATCCAATCATTTGGAGTAATATCCTACTGGATTTCGGCTTCCTGCCCAACCTTGAGTCAATACTTTATAAGGTGTTTGATCAACTGTATTAACAAAAAATTGAAAAGGCTTGTCTAAATTGGGAAGGCTCAGTAAAGGGGTTTGCAGTAGGGCTTCTTTAAATTGCTCAAAATTTTCCTGATCCCTTTCATCCCATTTCAAGTGATTGGTACTTAATTTCTCATTTAGAAATTTTACTTTTCTACTAAACCCTTCTATCTACTTCCTACAATAACCCAAGGGACTCAAAAACTGCTTTATTTCTCATTTAGACTTTGGGGGTGCCATGTGCAATATTCCTGGAACCCTTTCAGGGTCTAGCTTTTTCTTTTGCTTACTAATCCAATGACCTAAATACCACACTTCTGACTCTACAAACTGCAATTTTGACTTTGATATCTTCATCTCGTTTTCTCCCAGAAAATTTAGAAGCTTAATAGTACCCTTTCCAGTTTCCTCTTCAGTTTCTCTTGCTACTAACAAATCATCTACATACTGTAGCAGCTTAATTCCTTTGGGTAACTCAAAGGACTTCCAAGGATTTTCTAACACCCTCCCAAAAAGATTCGGTGCCTCTGTAAAACCTTGCGGTAGCACCGTTCACCTTAATTGTTCTCTCCTACCTGTATCTGGGTCCTCCTACTCAAAGGCAATCCCTACTGCCCTCATCCAGAGGGCAAGTTCAAAAGGCATCCTTTCAATCCACGACACTGTACCAGATGTAATTAGGAGGTCTCTGGCTTAGCTACTCCTGGAAAGCGGGTAATGGTTCTTTGATTTACCGCTCTGAGATCCTGGACTAGTCGGTAGCTACCATCAGGCTTCTTTACCGGCAGGATGAAGGAATTATGTGGTGACACACAGGACTCCAACACCCCCTCATGTACTGAATTCTCAACTACCGGTTTCAATCCCTTCCGACCTTCCAGTGATATCGGATATTGTTTTACTCGAATGGGGATTTCTGGGTTCTGTATTTCAATGCCAATGGGATGAATGTTTAATTTTCCTACTTCACCAGTATACCACACAGTGTCTCTAATCTCAAAATTATCTTCTTCAGTTAAAGAATAGATTTTAAGTTTTCCTTCACAGGGTGTTATTTTAATCCCCAAGGCTATTATTAAGTCCCTTCTTAATAAATTATTATCAGCCTCAGGTATTAATAACAAATCATTCAGTCCAAATTTTTTATCTGATTCAATCTGCACATTTTTAATTACAGGAAACTGAAAAATTTCTCCTTTAACCCCAATTACTGGGACACGTTCACCACTTACTTCACATCCTTGTGATAGTTTTCTTACTGTCGTGATAGTAGCTTCTGTGTCCACCAAAAATGTGATTTCTTCCTTTTGAGGACCTATTTTCAGTTTTATCAAGGGCTTTTTTAGGTGTTCAGTCCTCATTAAACAGAGCCCCTGAGTCCCCTAGTCTTCTTGAAACATTTTCTCATCTTGCTGCCTCTTTCTACAGAAGTTTTGGAGATGTCCCTTTTTGTGGCAATAAAAACAAGTGGGTCCTGTACCCCTGGAGGTAGGACAAGAAGTTTGTAAGTGTCCTTCCTGGTGACCGGAAAAACACGTGGGTCTCATATCCCCAGAGGTGGGACCTGCCTTTTTCGGTGGTTTGTTCTTTCCTGAGCGTTTCTCTGTATTCACGGTTGTCTGTGTTTCCTTGACTGCTGCCATTAAAATCTGTGGTTTTGTCTTTTGCCTCTCCTCATCTCTTCTCACATACACTTTCTGTGCTTCTCTTAACAATTCCTGAAGCCCCCTATCCTGCCAATTTTCTACTTTTTCCATCTTCTTCCTGATGTGCCCCCAGGCCTTAGCTATAAATTGTGTTTTCAAAAGGACCTGTCCTGCTGCAGTATCTACAGCTGAATATAACTGCAAGGCTTTTCTTAGTCTTTCTAGCCAGTCTGCCAGGGGTTCATCCTTCCCTTGGTGCTCACTTAGAGCTTTCCTTATATTCTGCTCCTTGGGCACTGCTTTCCAGATTCCTTGGATAATCATCCACCGGAGATCACTCATATTCTGCCTGTGTCTTTCATTCTGATTATTCCAACCTGGATCTTGCACAGGCCATTTCTGATTCCTCTGGTCTGGCCCCTGACATTCTCTATCCCAAACCCTCATTCCTGAATGTCTAATCATTTCTCTTTCTTCCATGGTGAACAAGATTCCTAAGATAGACTGCAGTTCCACCCAGGTGTATATATTCAGGCGCAAGAACTGATCTAATCTCTCTGCCACTCCAAGAGGATCCTCTAGCAGCCTGCCCATCTCCTTCTTAAACTCCCTAACATCCCCTGTGTTCAGGGGAACACTCACTTCACCAATAGGTCTCTGTTCTGGATTTGCCATTGGAACTTTTCTAAGTGGGTATAGTCCATCTTCCATTTTTGCTTCCCCATCTCCATCATCACTTCTCCCTTTCCCCCACCTCTAGTTCTATGTGCTACTGGCTCCTCCTGAATAGGGGGTGCGTTTGCATTTAAAGGAGGACCCTCGGGGTCTTGGGGTTGAACGGGCTGATTAGGTTGCCTATAAGGGTGTGGGAGGTGATCTAACAGATCCTAGGGCTCCTGTCTGTCTTTTTTGGCTGCTTGCCCTCTAGTTTGTAAAGGATAGAACGGAAAACCCTCGCTTCCCTGCCTTCGAGTGACAAATTCACCCTTTCCTCTGAGAATCCACAGAACAGCGTATTCGCTTTCTTCCAGATTAAAAGGTTCTTTTAATTCACATACAAATTCAAAGCATGGCAAATCCAATCTTCAAAGGATCCAGACTTTGGCCAGTATAAATTATCTTTCTGGATCATTCCCTTTGTCCAATCAAACGTACAATAATAAATCATTTTCTGTTTCCTTTTTCCTCTTCAGGATTCCCATGCATTCCAGTATTGTAACATCATCCCCAGTGGACTGTCCTGAGGGATGCTCCCCTTCTGAGAACCCCCTCACACTTCCTAGGGATACCAGGCTCTTGTTAATTTCCTTCATGATTCGCAGCCCCTGGTTCTAAGGAGCTACTTTTCCTTGGACTCATTTTTAGTGGCAACAAATCAAGAAACCCCCGGTATCAGGAGAATCTTGGTCTCCCTCTCTCACTTCGTGGTTCAATCCTCTCACTTATTATCCTGTTGCACTATCTTGTCTTTTACCAACTGTTTGCCTCATGCCTAATTCCAATCTTTCTCCCAATCTGTCTTCCCTGACTATATCCTTCTAGCCACTTCCCCTTGCAATCCTTCTTAGTCTCGTACTAAAGTTACCAACTATTTACTTCTCAAAGATAATGGAACTTGACTCAATTGCTCCCCTCCTTATTCACCTTGCCCAGTGATCAGATCACTCCCTTCTCCTCGGGGATCTTCCCCTGGGTTCTTGGGCTGGGACCCTCCCTGCCAGTCCCTCCCAGGGACCCTCACTCATTCTCTCTTTTCACTTCCCTCCTTTCCCGGCCAGTCTCCTCACAGAAAGCCAAAAACGCAGTACTGGGAGGTTCGCACTTGCTTCAGGGGTCTGGGCTACCAGCCCCAATTTTAGATATTCTACACACACAAACATACAGCCGCTTGCCTGCTCAACCCCCTGATACTTACACAGTCCGTTTTCCTACTTGGTTCTTGTGCACAAGACATTTTACAGGCACCTTTACCTTTATCCAGCACTCCAATGGGAGCTTTTATGAGTGCCTCCTATTGCTGGCTTCTTTTTCTTATGCGTTATTGTAATTGGAACTCCTTCTCCAAGGGAGCCTGGTCTAATATAAGGACCACCTTAAAAGATCTGGTGGGGAGCTCTGTAGTGGTGTGGGATTTAGTTTTGGTTTTATTGTAGGTGCTATTAATTTATGGTTCATTCTATGTATCCTGGTTTGTTCCCCCTAATGATCTTTCCCTGCTCTTTTCCCCTCCAACCGTTATATGTCAATCCCCCACTCCCCCCTCCTCTGGGGTCTGCCTGTCATCTTGGGACCTTCCCCTGGAGCTAGAAAGTTCTTCCAAGGGCATCGAGTGATAGGTCAGATCCAGAGGGGGTCCCTCCTCATCATTTATGTTTGATTTATGAAAATATCATTCATCCATGTGACCCCTCCCCGGTGATCCCTGATTTGCTCACCCACTGCCTCTTCTCCTGGTTCCACCCCCAGATAAAAGCTGCTGGCAAGCAGCCTGGGGGTCTCTGCCTAGGCAGTTACCTGGAGGTCAGGAGGTCCCATGCCGAGACTCCAATTAAATCTTGTGACCTGTTCAGCAGAGTCTGCATTTCTATCTCCACCGTTGTTGCCTTGCACCACCTGTGCCTGCTGCCGAGGTCGTGTGGGATCCAAGGCCCCACAGGATCGGGTTAGCTGGCACAGCCAGCTGTCCGTACCTTTCCACACCACGGTGCCTGAGCTAGCCCGGGCGAGCGTGGAGACCATGCATAAGGAACCGCAACATCCTTCTTTTATTTTCATTTCTTATCTGATGTTAGCATTTGAATTGGAGTATTTTGGCAAAAGTTGGTCCTTTTCAGTGCCCCTCATTTCAGCTCAGTCCATTTGGTCTCAATCATTCCGGTTCGAAATATTCTCGGTTGTTTTCATTTGCACTGTTTCTCATCATATCTCCTTTCCTGAGCATTTGTTAGACTTTGTTCCCTGTTTTCAAGATTTCATTCCCTTTCCCAAAAGGAAGACTTTCCAAAGGGAATGAAATCTTGCCATTTCAATGAAGATTAATTGGGCAAGCTTCCGTCCCTTTCCCTGCCCTTCTTGTCATACTATCCATTTTGTGCTTTTCACATGCTTCCAAAATTTTTCCTTTTTTCATTTTAAATTTGCATTTCTTCCATTTCCTTTCCTCTCCTTTCTTATCTTCATTTCTTGACTGATTGCAGCATTTGAATTGGAGTACGTTTGGCAAGTGTTGGTCCTTTTCAGTGCCCCCGATTTAATCTCAGACCATCTGGCCACAATCACTCCAGTTCCAAATTATCTCGGCTGATTTAATTTGCATTCTTTCTCATCATATCTCCTTTCCTGAGCATTTGTTCTTATTGGTTCCCTGATTTTAATATTTCACTCCCTTTCCCGAAAGGATGACTTTCCTTTCGGAAAAGGGAATGAAATATTGCAATTTCAATTAGGATTAATTTGGTAAGCCTCCATCCCTTTCCCTGCACTTCTTGTCATCACATTCATATTGTGATTAGCACGTTCTTTCAAATCCTTCTGTTTTTCATTTTAAGCTTGCATTTCTTGGATTTCTTTTCATCTCCTTCTTTTATTTCCATTTCTTGATGGATTGCAGCATTTGAATTGGAATACATTTGGCAAGTGTTGGTCCTTTTCAGTGCCCCTCATTTCATCTCAGTCCATTTGGTCACAATCATTCTGGTTCCAAATTTTTCCTTTTTGTATTTATTCGCGTTGTTTCACACCGTATCTCCTTACCTGAGCATTTGTTAAATTTTTTCAGTTGCTTGCCCTGAACTTCCTATTATCCTGTTCACTTTTTGTTTTTCATGTGCTTTCAAAATTTTCCATTTCATTTTAAGTTTGCATTTCTTTAATTTCTTTACATCTCCTTCTTCCATTTCATTTTCTTTCCTGACTGCAGCATTTGAATTGGCATATGTTTGGCAAGTGTTGGTCCTTTTCAGTGCCTCTCATTTCAGCTCAGTCCATTTGGTCTCAATAACTCCGGTTCCAAATTATCTCAGTTGTTTTCATTCGCATTGTTTCTCATATCTCCTTTCCTGAGCGTTTGTTAGACTTTGCTCCCTGTTTTCAAGATTTCAATGAAGATTAAATGGACAAGCTTCACTCCCTTTGCCTGCACTTGTTGTCATCCCATCCACTTTGTGCTTTTCACGTACTTTCAAATTTTTCATTTTAAGCTTGCATTTCTTCAATTTAATTTTCTCTCCTTCTTTTATTTACATTATTTTTTACTAGGTGTCAACAGTTGAATTGGATTATTTTGACAAGTGTTGGTCCTTTTCAGTGCCCCTCATTTCATCTCAGTCCATTTGGTCGCAATCACTCCTGTTCCAAATTATTTCGGTTGTTTTCATTTTCACTGTTTCACATCATATCTCCTTTCCTGAGTGTTTGTTAGACTTTGTTCTCTCTATTGAAGACTTCATTCTCCTTTCCCGAAAGGTAGACCTTGCTTTGGGAAAGGGAATGAAATCTTGTGATTTCAATGAAGATTAACTGGGCAATCTTCCGCCTCTTTCCCTTCACATCTTGTCATCCCATTCGCTTTTTGCTTTTCATGGGCTTTCAAAATTTTCCCTTTTTTCATTTTAAGCTTGCATTTCTTCAATTTCATTTTCTCTCTTTCCTTCCTTTATTTCCACTTCTCACCTGGTTGCAATATTTGAATTGGAGTACTTTTGGCAAGTGTTGGTCCTTTTCAGTGCCCTTCATTTCATCTCAGTCAATTTGGTCTAAATCACTCCCATTCCCAGTTTTCTCTCCTTTTTTTTTTTTTTTTTTTTTTTTTAATTTGCACTGTTTCCAATCATATTTCTATTCCTGAGTGATTGTTTGACTTGTTCTCTGTTTTCAAAATTTCATTGAGTGTTACTTGGGAAGCTTCTGTCCTTTCCTGTCATTCCATTGGATTTTGGCTTCTCATGTGCTTTCAAAATATTTTTTTTATTTTAACCTTGCATTTCTTCAGTTTCTAATCTTCTCCTTCCATTATTTCAGTTTCTTGCCTGATGTCAGAATTTGATTTGGAGTAACTGTGACAAGTGTTGGTCCTTTTCGGTGCCCCTCATTTCATCTCAGTCCATTTGGTTTCAATTATTCTGGTTCCAAAATTTCCCATAGTTTTCATTCACTCTCCTTTGCAGCATATCTCATTTCCTGGGCATTTATTAAACATTGTACTCTTTTTCCAAGATTTCAATGAAGATTAATTGGGCAAGCTTCTCTTCCTTTCCCTGTACTTCTTGTCATCCCATTCACTTTTTCTTTTTACATGCTTTCAAAATATTCCCTTTTTCAATTTAAGATTCAATTTCTTCTACATCTTTTCCTCTCCTTCCCTTTTTTCCTGTTTCTTGCCTGATTTCAGCTTTTGAATTGGAGTACTTTTGTCAAGTGTTGGTCCTTTTCACTGCCCCTCATTTCATCTCAGTCCATGTGGCCTCTCTCACTCCGGTTCCAAATTTCATCAGTATTCATTTGCACTGTTTCTCATCATATCTCCTTTCCTGAGTTAGACTTTGTTCCCTATTTTCAAGATTTCAGAGAAAAGACTTCCTTTTGGGAAAGGAAATGTAAACTTGCAATTTCAATGGAGATTAATTGGGCAACCTTCCGTCCCTCTCCCTGCAATTCTTGTCAGCCATTTCAATTTTTGATATTAACATGCAAAAATTTTTTGATTTTTCGATTTTTAATTCAAACTTGCATTTCTTCAAGATCTTTTCCCCTCCTTCTTTTATTTCTATTTCTAGCCTGATTACAGCATTTGAATTGGAGTAATATTGGCATGTGTTGGTCCATTTCACTGCCCCTCATTTCATCCTCCCTACCTCTCCCAACTATCACTAAACCCCTCAGACTTTAATCCTCACTTTACATTGGAGCTTGCCAGGGCCCCACTGCCCTCCCAGGGAACAAGTCCATCCCCACATCCCAGCTCACCCTGGCCCCAAGCAGCGTCCAGCCATGGCCTGTGTCCTGGCGCTGCAGGCCCTTGGCAAGAGTCTCTCCCAGCCAGCAATTCCTGCTCTTCCCTGCTCTGGGGCAGCAGCTGCAAGTTGATTTTCTCCCTGGGCCACTGGCCCAGCCCCAAACCAGGGCCGGGACCTTTCCCCAGAGCTCTGTGGTCACTGCAATGCTCACAGCTCTGAGGCTGCCACAGCTCCAGGAGCCTTTGGACACCGCTCCAACAGGATGCTCAGTCTGCCACTCTTGGGCTGTCTGTGCAGGGCAGGAGCCTGCACTCCATGATCCTGCTGCCTCTTATTACGATCTGCTCATACAAGCGGGGGTGATGATGGTTCGTTTACTGATCTCAGAGTGCAAAACACAGCACCGAGGGGATTTCACTATCAATCAAAACAAATGCACTTTTTATTGATTGACCATAGCAAATGTGATAGAGAGATTAAGAGTGAGAGAAAGAGATAGAGAAAGAAAGAGAGGAAAAATGGGATATAGCTACCAAATGTGGAGATGAAATCCTGGTGTTCCGGTTGATGGGTCCGCCTTTCACATTGAGGAGAGTCTCTCTCAAAATTGCAGTTTTACTCAGTGTTTTTAATTACAGTCCTCCATTGTGGGGGGAACAAGTAATACAAATAAGTCTATTGAAGCCACCAAGTGGGAACAGGTAGTCCATGTTCTCAGAAGTAAGCAAGAGCCATTGTCTTCTTGGTCCAACGACCACATCTGCAGGCAAACACCTCGCTTTGGGCCAAAGCCCCCTGTCTTGGGGTTGTAGGGGTCTCATGTCTCCGTCCTTGAGATGGGCTTTGTACAGAGGTCTCAGTCTCAGTCCTTGGGAGGGGGCTTTGATCTCCATCTGTCACGGTGGTTGTGGAGCAGATGAGGGATCTTCTGTGGGGGACCACCAAAGTTATCCCAGAAAGTCGACTTGGCCAAGAGGTTGGGAAATTCAAAGGCTATTGTCATGAAGCAGGGACCGGGCAGCAATTACAATCTTCAGGTACAGAACTGCCATTCCTCTGCTCAAAGCCCGTTTACCATGGCATGGTGACACAGGAAAATGCACCTGCAGACAATTGGCAAGCATCCGCCTCGAGCAGGCCAGAACTTCTGTGGGGTCCTTGGGATCCTTATGACGATCGTGAGGCAAATGAGGGGAACTTCAGACTGACGCTTACATCACTCTGTGACTCATGATTGTCTTCAAGAGATCTTCTTCAGCAGGGTTCTGTAGTGGTGTTGCGAAGTCTTCAGGACTCATCAATGTTGGTAGTATATCCCGAGAAACAGAGGTAGTATGTAGAGAGGGAGAGGGAGAAAAAGAAGGAAGAGGAAAAATAGAAAAGGAAAAGGAAACAATCACATTAATTTAGTTTTTCAAACAAATCACGGTTAATCAGAACAATAATAACAATAAGTATTAATTCAAAATATTTTTTTCATAACAAATCACAAAAAATCAAAATTTTTTTCACAAGGTTACAAAAGGAAATAATTTCATAACGTACATTAAAATTTTCTAATCGCCTTGTGTCAATAGCCTTGTGGATGTCCATAGGGGAGAGGACATCTGCCAGGTTATGAGCATTAATTATGGACATCAACCGTGTTAACCGTTTCACCATTCTCCAGTTCATAATGAATAAGATTGCTGATAAAATAAAACCAATTAAAACTAAAATCAAAAGGACAATGATGGGATGACACAATTTGTTCAAGAAACTTATGGCAGTAGGTGACCACCCAAAAAGAGTATCCCACCTCTTGTGCTCGACATCCTTTCTTACCCTTTCTATAACATGATGTAGTTCTTTCACATTATGATGAACACTTATCAGGGTTTTCTGCCCATCTCTCTTGCTCTTTTCCAAAATTTCTATTAAGTCCTGGTGAAGCAACAATTATTTTACCAAAGTAAGGTTCATTGCAATGGGAGTAGGTGATAGTTTGTGAATCAGTGTGTAGTTTGATTGCAAAAGGTAATGAGAGGTAACTGGAACTTTATAAGAAAAATTGCATCCTGTGATTTTAGTAAAATTGCAAGCACAAAAATTTGAATGATTTTTAGTATCTACTACTACATTTTTGGCAAATACCATATCACGAGTAGTTCTAAAGCATGCACAACCATTACCTATATACATAAGGACTGTTTCAGGACCCTCGTTAGGATGAATTTCAAAATGACAGATATTTTGCTTAGTGTCCAGACAAATATCCTGAGCTATAACTGCATTACTTTCACAGATAAACACTTGTTGTTCTCAGACAATACAGGACTCTAAGTGAACAGTTTGCCATTTCTCACTAATTTAACGGGCCCATTCCCTATGCTCGGAAGGATAGAGAATAGCTCTGTCATGATTCAATCCTAATGCAATGATAGGGAATATCAAATGCACTGAGGCATTACGTATGGTTTACACAAAAGCTGTGGCTGTGTTTGTAATGGGGTTGTAAGTAAAATTCACCAAGTTCCACCAGGATTGGAATTCTCTTTCAAAGTCAGTGGCATTGTCCCAAATTATTTTCCATATTTCAGTAGGAAAAGTGCCTTCTTCACCTTCTCTTATAATAGAGGCAGCAACCGACTGCATCCACAGTTGAGCCTGGGTACAGCTGAGGGCCAAAGAAACATTGGTTTTTGTGGCACTGAGTGCATCAATTACCAATTTATGGTCATTCACATTTACCTTTTCCCAGTTTGGTAATATGTTTGATAACAACCACTGATGTGTTCCCAAAGCCAAGAAGGACAACTGTAGTGGTTGTTGTAATATAGTCAGGTCTCTAGTTGTGGCAGCCAATTTATTCAGTATTACTTCTGAATCAAAATTATTTAGAATTCCCAATCCTGTTCCCATAACACCAGTTATGTCTCTAAGTGTCCTCTTTTTAAAAGAGTTCCACTTTTGCAACCAGGCTGTCCAGCCTTCAAAGGAAGTCTGCAAGAAAGGTGAACAAGCTGGCTGAATTTCTGAGACATTATTTTGCATCAGCAATTTGGCTTGTTTAAGAGACCATGCTGGATTGAACAGTATTTGTTGTTGTCCTGTCTTCCTAATTATATATGGTCTGATTTCAGAAATTCTCAGGCTAAGCATAACCAGTGGTTGGGTTGGAGTGATGGTAATATGAGCTGTA
>JAIXNV010000923.1:4291-16083 GCA_020917445.1 Riparia riparia
GGAGGATTGCTTTTTTTTGTTTTGTTTTTTTTTGGTGTGTGTGTTTTTTTTTTATTGGTTTGAAAGAATATGGGGGGAAAAAAGCTCAGATGCTATACAAAATAACTCAGAGAAAGAAATTATAAAGGCCATTACACAGTGATGTAGACTGTGAATCTGACTTTAAATTGCTAGAAGACTTATTCAATTATCAAACTGTTCCAAGTGAAGCTAAGAATAGCTGTAGAAAGATAATTACATTCTCATGGTTTAGTGCTGCCATTTGATTATTTGAAATGTCCTTTAGACTTTCAAAACTGATGTAATATAAGGACAAAAATGCTTATCTCATGCTCAAGTCAAAAGTGCTTTTCAAATATTACATGCTGTATAGTTTAGAATTTATGTAACCGTTAAAGATCTTATTGAGCTGGAAAATAAAGAGACTTTTCTTTTCCAATTTGTTCTTTGGTTATTTTCCAGTCGAGTAAAATAATCCTACATCCAAACTTAAGAGTCAGTAAAAAGCAGTTGACTGTTCACAAGTTTTCAGCGGTACAAATTGACAGTTGTATCTGGTAAAACATGTGGACCTCCAAAAGAAAGTTGTTTTGACAACTTTTAAAATGCAAATTATGCCCTTCATGCATTTTATTGTAGTATTTTCCCGTAACTGCCTTTTATGTCACTAGCCAGTATGTTTATATATATTTACATGTGTTTGTGTATTAGAAAAAAATGGTTTAAGTGAAGAAAGAAACAGCATGCACACAAAAATAAAAAAGCGTCCACATGTTAAAATAATTATACACATAAAGGAAATTTGTGACCTAATTTTCATTTACTTAATTGTAAATAAGCACAAAACCTATATTGTGTATCACTGATGTAGTCAGCATCATCTGCAGTAAAATGATTAATAGATCATAAATAGCTTTAAATTTTATCTGCTGTATACGTTATGGATAAACAGACAGAGCAAAATACATCTCCAAGCAGTGCAAGACACATCTTTGCCGAAAGGTTTTGTTTCAGAAGCAGAACTCCTCAGAAACGCATCAGTTTTGACACAGCTTTGAACATGAAGCTGTCTGAGGTGAACATTCCCTGGTTACTCCTCGCTGAGACCCAAATTGAAAACGTGACCTTTCAGACTGGTAATAGACATTTCAACAGTTCCATTTCACAAAAATATAGAAATCCTTTTGTTTCATCGTCACGAAGAATGCTCGCCAAAGACAGCTGATGCTCTCTAAACATCAGCAGAAGTCATTTTAACAATATTCCTTACTTTTAACTTTCTAAAAAAACTAACAAAGGGTAGGATGATGTCATCTGGGTTTGGGGCTGGTTTTTGGGGGTTTTTTCCTGGAGGGGAAGTTGCTGGTGTGGAGTTTTTCTCCTTGTTTGTTTTCATAAAAGCAACTGTAAAATCCTACACTGTTATTTTATCGGGTTCATTTAAAATAATTACTGTCCTTTACGTTGTAGATATGCAGTCCTGTAAGAAGAAGCATCATCTCTCACCAGCTTTCCAGGCCATTAAAAAGGGGGAAAACATAAATGAAATTTAAAAGTTGAGCTACTGTTCTCATTTTCAGTAAGAGTTTAATCATATCACCTTCCCAGAGACTCAAATGAAGATTGCTGGAATGTGAGGATTTAGTGATGCCAGTGGCACCCTGGCACTAGGAAAACACTGTTTAAAGTATTCTGGGCCTTTCACTACGCACCCAGTTCTCCAGACGTTTCAAGCTGAAATGTGTGTTGTACATTTAGTTAAGCCAATACATTTTGATGTCCATTCCTGAGCCCGTTCACACGCAGTTAGATCGATGTGACCAGGGGGGTGATGAACTCCTCTACAGGCAGGGAGCAGCCCGCAGATATTCTCCGTGGCGTTTCCATTATTGCAGCCAAAAAAAAGGCAAAGCCCTCACACCGACAACCAAAGCACAACGCAAGCCAGTCTTTTATGTCAGAAAAAACAAAAACCTCTTTCCAACACCAGTAAGAAGTTTCTGGAACAGCAAGGGCCTATTAAGTAACTCAGACCTGAGCTGTGTTGTGAAGCTTCCCTGGAATATCTACTCAAGAAAGATGAACCTGAACTTTGAAGCTGACAAAGCCTTCACCAGTTTTCAAAGGAGCTTCCAGGAAGAAGAAAACATTGATAGAGTTTTTAAATACTAGAAAGATGAGGCATATATGGTACATCATCACAGGCAATCTAGAAATTCGAGTACAGCTGTTTTATTTCAGCTGAACGGAAAATACAAAGTCCCTAAGCAAAATCTCAGAACACAGGAATCGGGCAAGAAAGATGCACAAATATTTATGGAGATGAAGAGCAGGCTGCTAGTAGAGATGAACCAAACATTTACACAGAATGGCTAGAAGAGTTTGCAAATACTGTCATGTCACTTTTTTTTTTTTTCTGTCGTGTCAGCTGACTTTGCATATTTGAAAAATCAGTGAAAAATCAGTGCGTTAGACTTTAAAGCATTCTTCATTATATACGCATCTTTTCAGTTAAATGTGGCAAAGGTCACTATTTCTTTCTTCACGACTCATTTCTTTTAGAAGTCCTGCTCCTACAATAACTTGAAAGGTTTTTCCATGTTACTCAGGACAAACTTCTCCAGCAATCCACAGCAGATAGGTATTTATTGTCCTTGAAAATGTGAGCTCTAAATTATATTGAAGCAGCTATATTTTTCTGGGATGCATTCAGTCGCTTTCTTTCAGGTTTTTTTTTTTCCGAAAGCTTTCTGCAAGGAAAAAAGAAGTTTAATGGTCCTTTGAACATTCAGTAGGCTTCTGTTACTATACTTGAACTCAGTTACAATTTGTTAGATATGTCCTCATTGAAGTGTAAGATGGGACAGTTTGAAAGAAGATATTTACTTGCAAATGGCATCCAAGCCACAGATCTCCCCCTAGCCATGATACAAATATATAGATACATGTGTATACTTGTATATTATGTATGCACAAATGCATGCATATATTTGCATAGCTACATAAAATACTTTAAATATATTATTACACATACACACATGCATCTCTATTACAAAGTTCTAAGCAGAAAATTTTCACTGGATCAAGAGTTATAATGAATTATTATCAAAAGAGTTGAGAAGAGAGAGGGGGACATGAGAAAACAGCACTAGCAGCCACTTCCTGAATAATTCCTACAATTCAAGAGACATTCTTTGAAAGCAAACACTGAGTGCCCTGCACCAAATACATCTGAAATGAACACAAACCAGTTCAGACCATCCCAAAAGTCTAAGGAGAGAGGTCACAGCTGATCAGGAACCCACCCCCAGGCCCCGCCGCTGTTGCTTAAATGTCCCTCTGTGAATGAGCCGAGACTCGCCAAACAAGCCTGTTTTCCACCTCTATGAAACGATTAAATATGATCCCATTAGCAGCATCAATGAAGGCAGACAAAGTAATAGTCTCATTGAGTGCTCGAGGAGGCTAATGGCTTTGCTTTCACTGGATAATGGATTGCACCCCCTACTTGTGTGCTATAAAGCCAGACATGGGACCAATACTTCCTTCTGCTTAGAAAGCCTGCTTGCCTGGAGCATAATAGACATCTAATTGAAGATTCTTTGCCCAGGCTTTCTTCTCTTAATCACGGAATAATATATCATTTCTTAAAAAGTACTTTTTTTAGAGGTGTCATTTCCCCATTATTGCATTTTAAGAAA
Source organism: Riparia riparia (assembly GCA_020917445.1). Taxonomy (NCBI): domain Eukaryota; kingdom Metazoa; phylum Chordata; class Aves; order Passeriformes; family Hirundinidae; genus Riparia; species Riparia riparia. The sequence goes on from JAIXNV010000923.1 coordinate 7,993, forward strand.
GTTTTAAGTAACTTCCTCAGCTTTAATTCCATGGAAGCAAAAGGTCCATTTATCTTAGGACACACTCCAATGCTCACTTGGTAAAGGAGACTCTCCTGATCAGCTCTGCTGCAGGAAATGTATCCGCACGTGGAGTCTCATTCTCCCAGAAGGGCTCTTGAGGGACTGCAGAATGCAGAGTTTGCACGTTTACAATTAAATAAATCGTGGGGAAAAATCAATTTGGATCATTTCATTGTTTCCCTTGTTCAGGGAAGCACATGGGTTTTTTCTTCTTCAAGGAAGACTAAAGTGAAAAAAATTTGTAGCGTTCCAACCCTGAATCAATGTAAAGGAGAACTCTGAGCCCTAAAATGTATCAGGAGACTGAATGCATCCCAGAAAAATATAGCTGCTTCAATATAATTTAGAGCTCACATTTTCAAGGACAATAAATACCTATCTGCTATGGATTGCTGGAGAAGTTTGTCCTGAGTAACATGGAAAAACCTTTCAAGTTATTGTAGGAGCAGGACTTCTAAAAGAAATGAGTCGTGAAGAAAGAAATAGTGACCTTTGCCACATTTAACTGAAAAGATGCATGTATTTACAGAGAGTAACCAAACAGACCAAATGGTTGGAAATGAAGTTTCAAAATACTAAACAAATAATGGCATAATAAGATTTGCATTTAGCACTGAAATCAGGGAGTAGCTTCAGCAAAGAACGGAATTTTTATGCTGCTGATTCTGCATTTACCAGAATAATCAGAGCAACCATGCTCACAGGAACCAAGGTGGGAAATTCGTTAAGGATAAGACAAATCCAAGGGATTTTAGAACACCGTCCATTCCTCAGAATGACGATATTGTGGGTCTCTGGTGCCCAGCAGGGGACAGATCACACTCAGTGAGCTGGAAGCAGAAGGAGGAGCAGGAAAGAGCTGCTGCTGTTGCCAACTGGGAGGCTCCAAGATGTGCCAAGGAGGACTCAGAGAAGCGCTGGATAAAACAGGAACCCCAGAGCACATCCCTCTGAGCAGAGAGACAAGCAATACCTCCAAGGAATCGCTGCCAAGGAGGGAAAGGCTGAGCTGCTTCGGGAACTGAACGCAGTCACCGACTTCAGGCAGTGGTTATAAATATTCTAAATGGGGTTACATAATGTCATTTAGCCACTGTCACTATGGCAAAGTGTGACTGTGAAACCGAGCATTACAGGACCCAGAGACAGCTGTAACAAACACTGAGTGAAGCAGATTCAACTACCTGGTTCCAGAGTGATTCCTAAAGACTCCTCAACCACATGCCTTTTACAGGTATGCAATGCCATATACATTTCAAATATATATTATTTAAAGCAGCCCCTTCAAATGACTGCATCTGCTACTCTGAATTGATGAGTCTGCACTATCAGTCATTCTCCTGAGGAATTCCAAAGCCCCTTCCACCACTGACTTGCGTCGGAAAAAGCTCCACCTCAGTGCCATCTATATTAAATCAAGAGATTTCGCTCACAACTTGAATCATAGGAAATGAATATAAATAACTTCTAACACAGTAAGAAGCAAATTAATCCAGAAACTTCACTGTGAAGACTTTCCCATATATAAAAATTCTGCTTTTATTGCATTACCTAGACAAATTTCTGAAGTAAAGAATGGTTAGGAAAAAGGTTTTAAGTGTCAATACAGAGCAGGTTGGCAACACTCTCTCAAATATAAATGAGTATTTCTATATATTTCTAATACAAACATGGTAATCCCAGGAAATGCACACTGCTTGTACCATTGTTTTTTACTTATGGACAACCCAAGAATGCCTTTAAAAGTGCTCTTAAACTGGAAAAAAAATGTGCTTGTTATTGGAAGGAAAATGCAGACAGAGAAGCCAGATTTAAAACCTGGCCTCTGAGTTCAGATGTCACTTTTCTGGTGTGCACATCCTGAGAAACCTGCAACAACAGATTCCATTTCTAAGAGTTCCGCTCTCGTGTCAGTGCAGAGAACTCTCCAGAATTAGAAGGAGAGAAAAGAGGTATAAGCAGAACTATTTTATTGCCATTTAGCTCTTCCCATAGATGCCCAAGCTCAAAAATTAGACCTTTAAAGTTTGTCTCTCCCCAGCCAGTTTCTTGGAAGTTCTTCAGCACATAAGGGTTTTTCAGTAAGCTCCCACAGTTTACTGAGACCTCTCTGATACCTGCAGTCATGCTCTAAATCCAGGACTATTTTGCTTTCATAGTCACTCTCTGCCTGTCCATGGCCTCCAGACACCTTGTGTTAAGCCATTATAAATCAAAAGTGAAGGAGGTTTTGTTTTCTCCTCTGCCGTCATCCCCCATTCCTCTCTGCACTCGGTCCAACAGCACACGGGCAAAACTATCCATCATATCAAAGTGCACATTTGTATTGCTCCTCCTTGAGGGGATTTCAGTGCCCTGATCACTCTGCAGACACAGAGTGAACAGAGGCTGGGCTGGTTCCTGCACTCAGGCTACCCTTTTAAACTGGAACCAGTTCGATATGGACTGTCAGATAACAGAGCAAAGCACTCAAGACTGCCCACGTGAGAAGGTAGAATGCTCAGTGGGAAGGAGGTAGAGACAAATCCCTAATGTGCCCAAGTGAGGTGTTTAAGTGACAAATTGAGGTAAAATGAAAACCAACGCCACTATCAGAGCTTATTCCATGAATATTTCTTCATAAAGACATATTGCAGAAAGCCTGGCTAAATACATCCTTTGCCTACTTTGAACTTAGCATTCTCAAGACACCAGCTGCATGTCATCTATGAAGCATCTTGTAATTCTAAAATTTAATTTGATAATCATTTCTGTCTCCTCTATTAACTCTAATGAAGCAGGCTCATTAATTTTCCAAGAGGTACTGCTTATTTCATCAAGCTGGTATGTCAAAGCACGGCAGTGGGAGGAGGGTATTCCCTCCTTCACCAGGTCTGAAGAAATTCTCTCTGAAAAACAAGGTGCACACACTGGATTCAGGCCAGGGTCCGAGAACACCGCCAGACTTTGTAAAGTCTCCAAGAGTTATTACTGCTGGATCTGGAGACAACAGCACTTCCTCTGACACATGCAAGGACATGAAGGCAGTGCTGTTGTTCCTCTTACCCCTGACAGATGCACGAGTACTCGACAGAAAAAATTAAGTCGCTTCTGATGACTTAGCACAAGACATATTTAAATGCTTAGGAGAAGACACCAGCTAGCTCTTTCTCTCTTACATGTCTGAACTGTCTCCTGGTAGTTAAAAACACATACATAAATTCTGTCATTTCATCTCAAGTAATAAAACTGCCATCCACTAGTCACCCAAATCACAGGCAGGGGGAACAGTGGCAAAAAGCTGAAGCGCGCCAAAATCTCGACTCTTGGCAACACCACCGACAGGAGAGGTTGAATTTCCAGGAAAGAGCAAACAACGGACTGTGGCTGCATGCTGAAACAATAGAACCGTGAAAACCTCTGTAAATCAGAGGCTGCCAACAGCTTCAGAGGTTTTTATAGGGAAAAAAAACCCCATGTTAACTGGAGTTTTAAGCATATAAAATGGAGACAGAGAGCAGCATTCTGGAATTGGAAAGGCAGAAAAAACCATCATGCTTCCTGTAACTAGTTATGATTTCTCCTTATACAAATGTGCCTTGAAGAGTCACATTACCGCAGGGTTATTGCACCCAGTAACTACTGGCCCCTGGGTCACAAATTAAAATCAACCAGATCTACAACTCTATTTAAATTATAACACACCTCTCATTTCATGGAGGAATCTCATCAGGAAGATCATAATTGCAAATTGCCCATCACACACATTAGGCAGAAGTTGGATTTATTTTAAATTAAAAAGTAGCCTTTTTCTTATACCTCACCAGCATACTAGAAGGGTCATTAAAACATTTTGGAAAGCTCTAGTTTTAGCTTGCCTTCAACTTTTCTGTGGTAGAAAAGGAAGTTTCTTATTTGAATTAACATTCTTCATACATTATGTTAACTCTTTTCTGGCTTATCTTTTCTCACGTTATCAGAAACTGTTCAATTCATCATTCTACCATAGAATATCAGAAGAAATGTAAGACCTACTGTTTAACACAGATTTCAAAGAAAATATTTCGATTAGGTTAGGCTTCGTTAAAGTTAATGCTGCAAGAAAAGGAACACATGCATCCAAACAGATGATAAAAAAGATAGTAATGGCACCAACCAAATGCAAATTCTTTGATAATCGGAAGCGTGTCAAGACAGGTAGAACTCTTCCATAAGACTTGGCAATAATACAAAGTATTTCAGAGAAGAAAATATTTCAGCTGGAAGGGACCCACAGCTATCGTCTAGTCCAACAGCAATATCTATCACCTGTAAATTTTATCCCAAAAGAGCGGAAAGTGTTCGTCTAACATCACGCCTAAGAATCACTTAATCCACTGAAATACAGCAGCTAAATTAATTAGGGCTAGAACTGAAGAATAGGGATAAAAATTTGAGAGAACATTGTCACTGTTTAGAGTCTATAACATCTGTTAAAGGACACAAAAACTAACTATGGAAGAACAGTTTAAAAAACAAACAAACAAACAGGAAAATAAGCTCTAAAAATTAGATATGAAACTGAAGCAATATACTCTGGAATTCAGTTTCAAAGCATCGAAAGCGAATCTAGCATCTTCTGTGGATTATGTTTAATTTTTAGCAATCCAGTGAGACATTTTTCTAAGAATGCACATAAAAAGAGCAGAGCAAAAACTTTTTTTTTTTTAACATTTAAATTTCCAGGATTTTTTTTTTTTTCCCATCTCCGTTTGGCCAAAACTGAAAAACATCTATGTGAAACAGACCCCTCAAAGTCTGCAGGGTGTGATCAATTTGTCTAATGCCATGTTAACACTTTTTCTTCTACATTAGTGCTAGAAGTGTCAAGGAAACATCATAGCCTTGTCTAAGTTCTCATGGTGTATAATCAGATGAGGTATAAAAAAATTCAACATAAATCATACATACCGAAACATAAGCCAAGTTCAGCTATACAGGTGAAATTCTGTTCTCAAAGTACCAAATGATTCTGAACAAACGCTAATTGAAAATGAACCACCGTGATCTGTTAGCTCAATCCCTTTCTGGACAGGGATTTTTTTATTGGTTTTTTGTGCGTGTGTGAATTGCCCCTGCGCTGCCTTGGGCAAAGGCAGAGAATAGATTTCTCACTTTGAGCAGTCAGCCTTTAAAGTGAAGGGCTACCAACAGCAACAGAAACCAAACTCCCTTCTGTGCAGCAAAGAGCATTGTCCAGAATTTCACTGCAGCAGCCCTTTGCCAGCAAAGCACAGGTTACAGACTACTGCAGAACAGCCATTAGGGAAAAGCAGAACTGGGCAGAGCTGATGAACAGGGGCGAACCGGAGTGGCACTGGAAAATAAAGAGGGACTCGGATCATCGTGACAGACAGCTGACACGTACACAGGAGAGTCACTGTCAGGATTAGTACAGGTTAAAAAAGGTGTTTGAAAGGATGAGGCACAGATGTTTCTAGAATCTTTGTCACATATCCTGTGGGGTCAAGATGCTGAAAAGCACACAGAAGACTATTTGAGGAAAAGGGGCCTAGGCAGAATCCAACCTGTGGGTAAACGACAGTGCAAAAAGTGGAAAGGGAAGCAAGGTCCTCTGAAGATCAAGTTAAAATGCTTGATGCGAAAGAAAATCGGGAGCCTGCAGAGGAATAAAGAGCAAAGTTAAAAATGATCAGAACCACCAGCAATCTTTTGGCAGTATTCTCAAATCATACACAAATTTGTTACAAAAATTGGGACATTAAGCTTTGAAAGTCTGTTCAGGGAGCAATAGAGCAAAGCAACATCTTAAAGATGTTTTTGAGAAAGAATCTGTAATGGTTAGAGGCATCTGAAAAGACTAAGCTAAAGCAACCCAAGAAAACCTGATAATGGGATCACAGAGCACGAGAGAAGGAAACCAGCGCCAGTGTCCCTGAGAGAAAAGGACAGAGACACAGTAACCTGTCCTACTCATTCTGACCTGGATCTAATGGCAAAGGGATGGACAGTGGGGTAGACACATCAAGATGTTAGCTCACAAGACAATTCTGAAAGACATCTGTATCTAAGGGGTATTCACATGAAGGAAATTATGTGCACAGCAAGGTTTCCCCAGCGCTACGATTCCAACTCACTCATCGGCAGCAACACCTGCCTACAAAAGATCTTAAATTTTGAGATACTGAAATGATCTGAGTTCTGCGTTTCCTTTTCAGATCTCTCATACACCTCATCTAACTCTCTGCCTACAACAGCACCAAGGAAGGAAAGACATGGACATCTAATTTCTAGGGCCTCTGCACAAAATACACTGCCAGAACTACAGCCCACTCTGGCACCAGGTATTTCTTCTTGTTCAGATCCGGTAAATACCAAGCACTCTGCAGACCGCAGTGGTTTCACCTGAAAGGTGAAATGTTGCAAAAGGTTTGAAAGGTTTCTGTTGACCTCAGAAGTTGTGTTTTCACAGGGATGTCAAACCAGCACAAATACCCTTCACTCAGCAAGTTCAATAGTTAACCACAGTGTTGCTTATGGTGATACGTTCTCTTGCTTAATTTCCTGTACTCTGAGACCACTGCACATACCTTCCCTGTAAACCTGAACTTTCTTGAGTTTTAACCTTGAAGATCTGTAATAATTTCAGGCAAAGCTGGAGCCAACAGAATGCTCTGGTCAAGTCTGTTTTCAAATAGATACAAAAGACACTCATCGCTGCTTTACAGAAGCACGAGAAGAACACACCCCCTCCTTCTACCAAGGCACGACACCACACATGCACAAACTACCGTATGTCACAGGAATAATATTCCCTTTGAGTATTCCCCAGCGTCAAAGTTAAAACAAACAAACAAACAAAAAAAACAACACAAAGCAAATCCCAATATTTAGCCTGTTTTGTCCCTAAGAACATCCATAAATCTCATCAGATTTCATTCCTATCTCAGCTGGAAGCATTCTTTTCCCATTTTATTCTCCTCCAGTTTTATCACTGGATGACAACAGGATTACGGAAGGCTCTGATCTCTGCTAAAGTACCAGGCAGACAAGTACTCAAAGTCTGCAGGTGAAACATAATCCTTAGGTTGCTTGGGGTTGGCTTTATGGTTGGGTTTTTTTCCACTTTGGGAGGTTGCTGGGTTTTGGCGTGGGTTTTTTTAACTGTTTCATTTTTGCTTTTCCTTTTAAATCCAGCGCTTCACGTTCGCATGTTTGAGGTAGTGATTCGTAGGAAATTTCAGGGATCTGTCTGAATTTTTCCAAAGTTATTTAGTCAAGTAAGTAAGCGCTCAAATGCAGGTTTCACCAAGGTAAATGCTTTAGCTGAACACACAGACAAGACTTCCTAAGCGCGTTTCCTGTGCAAATACTCAATATAAAAACCCACACAGACGGAGTTGGTTTCTCTGCCAGGCTTTATCCACACTAAACGACTGAACTGTGGATAACTGAGGTGGGTCTTCTAGAGTACATGACAATACCCAGAATTATTCTATTTTGCTGCATAGTTGCTTTTCATAATTTCTACTGTTGAGCCAGCTAGACAGCTAACCTAGAGACATACTTTATTTGGCTGGATATACTCCAATATTTGGGTTTCTGGTTTTATGCAGCAATGTTTCCCAGTCTCCAACCAAAATAGCAGGCAGCTAACTGGGGAGGCTCAATTAATACAAATGTTATGGCCAAAGATTATCAATAAAGCCAATGCTACAGAGCTCTGCAGATTTCTGCTGTTTGTATCAATATTCACTGTGCGACGCAAAGCTCACACAAAGAACAACTAAGAAAACTCAGATATTAGATATTCTGCTGGTTATAACCTAGTCTAATGATTTAAATGGAACTTTAACTGTATTCATGATGAAATGTCTTGGCAGTAACAACCAGGGCATCAAATTCAGTTTTATTTTCTCTAGAGGAGGGGCAGTGAGCTGTTTCAACTACAGTAAAATTGTTTTGTCAGCACACTGCTTTTAAAAGAGCAATAGGCTTATGCTGTACAAAAATACAGATGCTGCTTACTGTGACTTACTAAAAAAAAGA
>JAIXNV010000925.1:0-16070 GCA_020917445.1 Riparia riparia
GGGCGTCTGTGCCCGCCGGGACCCTCCGGTGTGGCGGCTGCTCTCTGTGCCAGCGCTGCCCGCCGGCCCGGGGTGCTGAGGAAGAAAGGGCCCTTTCTCTGCCCCACTTTAAAGCCGGATCCCGCAGCTCCTCCTCCGAGGAGGGTGGGCACCTGCATGAGGGAGGCACTCCGGCAGCGAGGGGAGCCGCTGCCGAGGCCAGGGCTGAGAGACTCCCAGGACGGCCCTGGGGAACAGGATTGCTTGGGATCACCATGAGCCCGGGGGTCTCAAATGCAATGGGGTGGTCCATGGATCTTGAGGGCACTGCCATAGGGGTCCTCTGTGCCCTGGGGGACTGTGCACCTTAGGGTGCTCATGTGTCCTGAGGTCCAGCATCTGCTGGGGAAACCCCTGAACCCTGGGGATCTGCAAATGTTGAGGGGTCCCCTGTGCCCTGCAGGCCCCTCTTTCCTATGAGGGTCAAGGTGCTCCATGGGATTTGTACCTTGGGGGATCCCATCTGCTGTGGGGGTCAGGCACACACTGTAGGACCCTCTGCACCGCACAATCCAAGCTGCCCCACACAGCGGGGCTGGCAGGGGTCCCGTTCCCACGGCCCCAGGGAAGACGTTGTACAATGGGGCAGGCATGGGATGCGATAGGAATCGTCAAAGGCACGATTAAGTGGGACGCTGCGGAGCGCGGCGCCGGAGGGAGCCCAGGCAGGCTGGGTGAGGACAGGGCCCATCTGACCATCATGTGCCTGGGCTCCGTGTTGATGCCTGGAGCCGCTCGGCTGCCAAAGAGCCATTCACAGCTCCGAGAGAAGGCTGATCCCACGGTTATCCACTTCCGCTGGGAAGCCCTGCCCTCTGGCACGGATGAAAACAGCTCGGATGTGCACTCTGAGCGTGGGGTCCCAGCCTGCCCCAGCGCCAAATTACAGCGATGGGATCCCATGGGATTTGGATGTACCAGTGGGGAATGGAGCCAGGGCAGGCCGACTTGAGCCTGAATCTGCACCTGGCAAACCCGTGCCAGCTATGGCCCCCAGGGAGGCAATACAGCAGAAATGGGCATTTATTCTATATAATCACTATTACTCAGCAAAAAAAGGGAAAAAAGCTTTATGGGAACAAGGATGAGTTAAGGTTTGGCTGTGGCTTACCTTAATCCTGGCTCTAGAAGGGTGAAAGCGAGGGGAGAAATGATAGACAAAGAGGGGGGAAAAAAGATTTCTTCTCCAAACATAATTAAAAGGCTGAAAAAGCTGCTCCACACACAATTCTAGTGGCAGAGGGGACTCTGAGAGCTTTGGAAGGTTCAGTGTAGCCAGGGTGCAGAGGGAAGGAGGGAAGGAAGCTCCAGGCTATGGGAAGCACAAAGGAGCTGAAGAAGAGAGCAGTAAAACCCCTCTGGGAATTAAGGACAAGAGCCAGGAGAAGAACAGGGAGGGGAATTAGGATGGAAATTGTGTGTAGAGGAGGCCAGAAGGGGACTAAGCTGCCATGGGGACAAGGGACAGCTGCTGTTGATTAGCTCGGACATGCTCAGACAGCCCTTGTCCCCTGTTAAGAGAGGAGCCAAGTGCCACACGCTTGTGTGTGCCTTGTGCGGACAAGGCCCATGGCTGCGGCTTCAGCCCCCGGCCCTGGATGGAGCCCCCTCCTCAGAACAGCCCATTCCCACAGCGAGTCCATTTGTGTGACTTTATTGGAGTGCAACACAAATCGGGGGGTGATGCCAGAGGGTTTGGGGGAAGAGACAGCCGGGGCTCAATCCCAGTCGCCGTCGCCCTCGGGATTGTCATCGCGGGGAGGCTCCTGGAACTGGATGTTGGCCAGCATGTCCCGCATGGCCGCCATCAGCCTGTTCACCCCCTGGTTGAGGTCCTGCGCTGCCCCGGCCTCATCGTCCCCGTCGTGCCGGAGGTCCCCCTACGAGAGAGCAGCGCTGTGGTGACAGGGACAGGGACGACACCGGTGCCAAATCAGCACCGGGCTGCTGCCAGCAGCGGCTCCTGGAGCAGCAGCGCCATGGGGGAACGGCGCACCCAAATCCCAGCGTGCGCTCACCTGCAAGTTAAAATTTGGCAACAGCGAGCGGAAGAAGAGGGATAAAGTGCTTTCGTTGGAGGGGTGGCTCGTCCTGGAAGACACAAGCGGCGCCATGGTGAAGGTACAGCTCAGTTTGTGACTCCTCGATGGGATGGGGTGGTGCTGGGAGAACCATGGTGCTGCTGGAACCAGCCCTTAGGGAGGGAACTGGGCCGTTCCAAAGGGATTCTGAATTCAGGCAACCCTGAGCAAACCGATCCCTAAGAGCACGACCAAGGCCGGGTTGGAAGGGGCTTGGAGCAACCTGTTCTAATGGAAGGTGTCCCTGCCCATAACAGGGGGTGCAGAGAGATGAGCTTTAAGGTCCTTCCAACCCAAACCATTCCAGGATTCCATGATTCTACCAGCTCTGCTCTGAGGGGGTTGATGTAGAACACACACATGGCATCACCTTAACACCAGGACTGGCTGTAATTTAAATTTCCACTTATCCCAAAACCCTCACAATCAGCTGTGGCCTGAGCTTTCTGTGGTTTTTGCCCTATGGCTGGGAATGACCAGTGGTGACCGTCCTGGGAAGCAGCAGGACCAGTCCAGCCTGTAGCTGTGTCTGCCTGGAGCTCTTCCTGTGCCATGGGGGAGGATGTCAGCCCTGAGCACCTGCGTGCAGCCTGGCCTGGGGCCGAGGGCACGCACGGAACATGGAGCACGGCCGCTGTGCCAGCGCAGCACCAGCGGTGCAGGCGGTACCTTTCCGGTCGGGTGTAGGAAACAACGGAATCCAGAGGAGGGAGGGGGTCAAACCCCATCACGGGCTGTGAGGTCACCTCCTGCAGGGAGAAGAGAAAGGAGGGATGAAGGAGAAAGGAAGGGATGAAGGCTGTTCATCCAGCAGCAGCAAACATGGGCCCACAGAAGCCAGGAGTGACAGGGGTTAGGACGGGCCCAGCAGGGACACAAGTGCCACCACAACACACACAGCCACAGCCCCTGTGGTGCCACCAGGCCCCTCACCAGAGGCAGGGCTGCCGTGGCCTCCTTCATCTCCGAGAGGATGATGTGCCGGTAGATGTTCCTGGGAGCGCTCTGGTACCGGATCTTCCTCCTGGGGTGGGGAGGGACAGAGCGGTGAGCCCTGAGCAGGCACATTCCCATTTCTGCTGCTCCAGGCGCAGTGTCAGCAGCTTCCCTGGCTCTGGGGGACAGGGCCGTATTGGATGGAGCTGGCTTAGAGTGAGCCAAAGGGGGTGGCAGCTGCTGAGCTCTGGAGAAAGAGCAGAGAGCTCAGGAAGGAGCAGATTGACCTTGGTTTAGGACACCTGATGGCTCCCTCCTCTTTCTCAGCACTTGGAAGTGTTTCTAAGCTCTCACCTGCCCTGAGTGGCCTTCCCTGCCCTTCCAGGCCACCCCTCCACCCTCTCCAGGACGTTCCCAGGGCACAGGTGACAGCCAAGGCTGGGGAAGGCAGTGCAGGGTACTCAGTGCAGGCTCAGCTCTACATTCCCTTTTGTGAAAAGCGTTGAAGAGCCCCTGCCTTCCTGGCCCCATGCTGTGACCTCTGCCATCAGACCAGCCGCTGTGGGGCTCTGAGCCCTGTCCCAGACACTGGAACTGCTGCTGCCCGGGACACACCCTCTGTCCCACTCTGTCCCTGGCACAGGAGCCCCGCCCTCCACCCTCTGCGCTCACTTGTGCTCAGCCTCCTGCACCAGCGCGTCCTGGGCCTCCACCATGCGCAGAACCTCGTGGACGTGGGGCTCCAGCCAGGCCATGACCGCCGGGTCCTTCCACAGGGCATGTGTCCTGCCCACGTACAGGGACGTCAGCTGGTTCAGGGCGGGCGACTGGCTACGGGAGATGGCTGTTACTCACGGCACCTTCCTCCTCCTCCTCATCCTCCTCCTCCTGCTCCTCACGGGGTGGTGAGGGCTCAGCTCTGCGCTGGCCTTCGGCGTGGGAACACGAGAGGACTCGCAGGCTCCTGCCTGGATATTGCCATCCACCTTCACCAGAGCTTCTGCCTCCATCTATTTTTAGGCTAAGCAGAGCCATGTAATGAGGGGACACTGCCCTGGCCTGAGGGAGAGCCTTCGCACGCTGAGGAAGAGCACGTGTCAAGGGAACGCAGACTGGCTGGAGACAGCCCGCCCTGGGAGGAACACGCACCGCTCTCCCTCCCTGCACACCCCAGCAGGATCTGGGGTGAACTCCCGACCCGTCCAGGTGAGGTGGGTCTCTTGGCCTGATCCCGAGGCCATTATGGAAATCCAATATCAAAAGGATTCTCAAACGAGGCATTATCAAATGAGCCTACTCAGGGAACCCAAACAAGCTCCTCCATTAGCTGTCTGAGCACGCAAGATCCCTGCCGCTGGCAAAATCGATCCCTTCCCCTGGCTGAGAACATCTCCAGGCCTTACCTGATCTGGGCATTCAGCCCAAAGAAGGGGTGGGAGGCGACCCTGGCGTCGGGCTGCACGCTGCAGTGATCCAACAGCGGCATCAGAACTGCAAGGCAAAGGCAGAGAGTCTGGAGCCACTGGTGAGGGGCAGGGTGGGGTGGGATTACCCCTGCAGTCACTCCCCTTCTCAGGGCCAGAACCCCCCGGGCACCGACAAGGACACAAGGAGGGGGTGAGGACACTGCTGGTCCCTGCATGGCTCCACGGGCGTTATTTCAGCCACCCCAACAAACAGCCTAAAAGATGTTTCCAGCCCCCACAAACTGAATCTCTGTCGGAGAGCTGGTTCTTCCTGCTGCACACGCCCTCCCCTGGGCCCGAGGGCTGTGTGCTCCTTTCATGGACAGCAGCACCCATGGGATGAAAGGGAGAGTGATGGGCACCCATGGGCAGAGCACATCCAAAACAGAGCTGTGCCTCGGAGGGAGAGCCAAGGAGACCGGCTTGCCCTTGCTCCGGGCAGCCCCGAGGAGCTGAGGCATCTCCTTGCTCTGAGACTCCAGCTGTCACCCTCCCCCAGCCTGCTCACCCCTGACCGCTGCTGGTGGAGCATCGGCTGCCCTGGGGAGGGAGGACAGAATCATGGAATCACAGAATTGTGAGGTTGGAAAAGCCTCTAGGATCATGGAGCACCACCATTCCCGCAGCACTGCCAAGGCCACCCTGAACCCATGTCCCCAGCTGCCACGTCCACATGGCTTTTAAGTCCCTCCAGGGTTGGGGACTCCACCACTGCCCTGGGCAGACTGGGCCAGGGCTGGATGACACTTCTGCAGAAGGAATTATTCCCAGTATCGAACTTTGAGGCCGTTTCCTGTCTTCCTGTCCCTGTTCCCTGGGAGCAGAGGCCACCCCCCCTGGCTGCCCCCTCCCCTGTCAGGGAGTTGTGGAAAGCCAGAAGGTTCCCTCTGGGCCTCCTTTTCTCCAGGCTGAGCTTCTCCCCAGCTCCCTCAGCTGCTCCAGCCCTTCAGTGTCGGGTATTGGGGTGAGGAACTCAGAACTGCCCTCCCCCACCACACTGGGCACAGGCACCGCCAGCTCTGCCCCGACCGCTTCCGCTCTGACTCAGGGCTCCCTCCTCAAAGGCAAATTCCTGCCGGGAATGTGGTCCTGGCTCTCCCAGGGGACAGTGACAAAGCCCTGGAGGATGGCCTCACCGGTGGGGACGCACTCACCGCTTGGGAACATGACGAGCGCCAGCTGGATGAGCCGGGCCGCTCTCTCCCGGGCCTGGCTCCGCTCCAGCTCCGGGCGCTCTTCCTGCTGGCTCAGGAAGAAATAGGCCAGTGGCACCGAGAAGGCAAAATTGGGCAGCTGGGACAGATTGCGGTGACTCTGCAGGATCAGAGAGAGGGAGAGTTACCGAGAAATGATGCTGTGCAGCCGAGCTGGGCTGCGCGGGGTCGGGGCTCTGCCTACTGGGGTTAAGTGAGTTCCCAGACACTGGCTCGGTGCCCCCGCAGCTGAGTGAGCAATTTGGAGCTCTTACAACTCCAAGGATTACTGGAACCAACAGCCCAGCCTCCAGGGATCGTTCCAATGCCGCTGGGATGCTCACTGGGCTGTGAGGCCCCTCCAAAGGGCTCACCTGGCGGGGAGCCCCCAGGCGCCCATCCCTCACCTGCTGGCCACTCACCTCCCACTCCTGGAAGAGGCGGGTCAGGAAGGTGTATTCCCTGGCCCGCAGGGACAGGAAGTCGATCAGCAGCAGCACACAGAGTGGGTCATTCTCAGGATCAAGGCTTGGGAGCAGGGGGAGAGAACTCAGTGTCACAAGAGCTGAGAGAGCTGCCCTGATTTCTGAGTCAAGCAGCCGCTCCCAGTGACATCCAATGACTCAGCAAGTGGAGAGAACAGGAACACGGTCGCTCCTGCAGGGCCGGAGCGCTGTGTCCCCATAGAGGGGACAGTCCCCTGCCACCACGCAGGAGGAGGATCGGTGGCCACAAACTGAGGGGGCTGAAGCCACTGCCACACTTTGCTCTGCTGAGCGTCCGAGCTCAGGCCACAGCTTGGCAGTGACAGACCACCCAGGGCCCCTCCTCACCCATCAGCTCTCCAAGGGCCGCAGCACAGACCTGCGCAGCTCTGAGGGGTGGGAATGAGCCCATGCCAAGCCCAGGAGCAGCAGGACCCCTCTGGGGGGTCCCCTCAAATCCAGCCACTCTCCCCCCTCGGTGGAGGCACCTACCTCAGGATGAGCTTGCAGAACTCCAGGGCTGTGCGGGGACAGCCCCTCTTCTCCAGGAACATCAGGTGCTTGAAGAGAGCCAGGAAGAAAGCCCTGCATGGAGAACAGCAGCAGGACTTTGAGGCCAGACGTGGAAAGAAGCATTTTGTGCCACTCAAAAAACGGGACACAGCCATCAAGAGCTCCTCACCCCAAAGCATCACATCCTGGTGTGGTATGGAGTGCCACAGAGCACCCCGTGCTCCCATCTCTTGTTTTTGTTATCTTTTTGTGCAAGAACAAGGAGAGAAAACTCCTGACCCGCTCTGGAGACTGGGACCAAGACAAGTAAATTCCCTAAGTCCAAATCCCACCTTGTCCCAGTGTGGGGACGGTGACACAGAGGCTCAACACCTGAACTGGTGATACAGGTCACCGGTGGCACAAAGCGTGTCAGACACAGGGAATGAAATGTGAGCACCCGCCAGGTACAGCAGTTTGGGAGAGATGGCTTGGGTCAGCTGACTGGAAAATTCCCAGAATAAAGTCACCTTTCCCAGCAGCTGCAGAGCTGGAGTTACATAAAGAGCCAGGCTGGGAGGAGTGCGAGTGCTGGGGATGATGGCTGCAAACACGCAGTGAGGAGTTTCATGACCATTTTGGGCTAAGGGGCTCTAATGGCAGGAGAAGGGAACGACAGGGAGGGACAGTTCCTGCTGGAGGAAGGTATCCCTTGGGAAAAGGGATGCTTTGTGCAGAGGCTTCCACGCATGAGCTGCCTGTGCTCCAGCACCACCCCAGGAGCCCCCAGCAGAAAGGGATGCTCAGGGGTCTCCCTGGACGAGCAGCAGCCGTCAATCTGGCTGGCTGTGGCCAAAGGGGGCCAGGAGCAGCCCAGCCCTGCTCACCTGTTCTCGGGCCGCCGGTAATCCAGCCTGCAGGTCCCGCTGGTGAGGCTGAACACGGGGTGGAAGGCGCATTCCAGGCTGTACAGTGCCCGCTCTGGGGACAGCAAGGTCAGAGTCAGGGACAGGACAGGGACACCACCCCAGCACAGCGCTGCCCAGCACTCGCTTCAGCCCAAAAGGAAGGAAACCAGCTCGTTCCCAGCACAGCGAGGCACAAAGTTACTTCACACAATGTGGTGGCAACAGGCACCAGGACAGTGAGCGTTCCCACATTACATCACACTCTGGGTGGGAAAAGGAACCTTTCTGGGATTGAGGTTGGTCCAGGAAAAGCCAAACTCCTGCCCTCCAGTGCCCTTGCCAGGGCCTCCCCACAGCCCGGCAGGGAAGGATTTCACACCGACACATCTGCTCCTCACCTCGCTCTTACCTATGAGATCCCGGGCCATCTCCTGGTCCTCCTGCATGCGGCACACGTCGCTGAGCTGCAGGAGGGAGTCCACGTGGTAGGGGTTCATCTGGAGCAGCAGCTGCACAGGAGCATTGCAAAGGCTCTGTGTCATTACCGGGGTCTCAGCAATCGGGTCACCGACCCAGGCACCTTGCAGCACCCAGCGCTGTGACACAGTGCCCAGAGCTTCCTTAATGCCACCCTGCAAGATCCACCCCAGAGCTGGAAGGGCACAGGGAGATCTGTTCCCACCACGAGCAGGATGGGAGCCCTCAATGGCAGCTTCCCTTGGGCAGCTCCCTCCCAGATTTTCCGGCAGAGACCATGCCAGGCCTTTGTTCATCATCACAGTCCTCCTCCAGGTCTCTCCCAGCTCCTCCATTTCCTTGGAAAGGAGACAACGAGATGCAGGCACTGTTATAGTTTGGGTTCTGTTTATCAGCTCTGAGCATTTGATCAGGGTTTTGCATCCTCTGGATACTGACAGGACTTATGGCACATCAATTACAGGAATCAGAAATGGTATCGGATAATAATAATAAATAAATACTTACTTTCAGGCTTCATAAGAGAAGTTTAATCTAAAAACTTTCTCGATTTACCTAATTATATTATAAATAGGCTACTTTTCTCAAGTAACTAAAACTTCAGCTCAGTAAAATATACTGAAGCTACTACAAATCTTGTCATGCTTTAGTTTGGGGATTATTTTTTTTTCTTCTAAACTGAAAAAAATAAAGCTTGCAAAGCTCCAGAAGTTTCCATCTGCAGGGTGGGGACCCGTGGGACCACCTACAGCACAAAGACTGGATGTTCCAGGCTGGCCCAGCCTGGAGCCATTTGCCCGATGCTTAACCTCTTCCTTAAGGGGTAGAACTCTAAAGTTCCTTTCTAGTCCACTTTTTGGGGGGCACATGGAACACTCAGGGTCACTGTGATGGGAAAAAAACAAAACAAGAGCAGGTCACCAAGACCCTTTTAACCTACAAGCAAGTGCACAAAAACACTCACAGAACAAGGGGCTCCCCAAAAGTAACGTTTTATATGCTGAAACCAGAGCAACAAGGCAGAGCTGGGCTCCAGCTACGCCAGGACAGGGGTGACCATGGACAAACTGTCTGGAATTGCCAAATCCATCTGTTAGATCTTACCCCTGATGGAAAAGGGGAAGACTTCAAGCTGTACGAACATCCTTAAATCTAGCCAGACCCCCTAAGAGGGTCACAGCATCCAGATTAAAATGCCATGTCCTGTGTGGGGGACCAAGCTTGAGCTGTCCTTGGGACACTCACTGCTGCACAGGAATTACCTTGGCTCACTTAATCCAAATCCCTCAATCCAGGCAGAACTGCTGAGCTGGAGAGAGCCCCGCAGCCCTGGGCTGAGGGTGGGAAAGCAGAAGGAAGTAAACTTTATTTAGCAGACAATGGGCTCTTTAAAGAACATCTCCAGGGCATGTATCCCAGCTCATGTGGCCAGACCTTTCAGAGAAACATCCCTCAGTTATGGTTTAGCTGGGTGCAGAGCAATTTTGCTGCTGCTCATCACTCCAAACTATAAATGTTACTATACAGCTTAATGAGCTCGGACACGCATGAAGGACTCCCAACACAAAAGCCTGTTTTGCTGAAATACCAAGAAAAGACACATTTTTCATCCTTGCAGGAGTTTATAAATAGAACAGCTGCTAGTTTGGATTCCCAGTTCACGATGGGTTTGTACAATATCCCTCCTTTCCCAGCTAAGAGCTGAGACAAGGGAGCTTTGTTCCCGCCCTTCCAGCCAAACGGACAGTTCCTGTGGGCTCCTGTCTCAGAAGGTGACCTGGCACGTGCTTGGCACAGCCACCAAGGCTCAGCCACCGGCCACCAGCCCTCCTCTGCACCAAGGAGGTCACTGATTAACGAGGTGACAGCACAGCCCAGCGCGGCCTCACCCCACACAGAGGGACACGGGGCTCTACTGTCCCAACAAGACTGGAAATAAATAATAATAATAATAATCCAAGGCTCTGCAGAGGGATCTGGACAGGATGGATCAATGGGATGAGGCCAATGGGATGAAGGCCAACATGGTGACATGCTGAGTCCTGCTTGTGGGTCACACCAAGCCCATGAATGCTACAGGCTGGGGGAAAAGCGGCTGGAAAAGGACCTGAAGGTGCAGGAAGCAGTGGATGGACACAAACCTAGGTGGGCAGGAAAGCCACTGGCACCTGGCCTGCGTCAGCAATGGTGTGGCCACAGGACCAGGGCAGTGCTCATCCCCTGTGCTGGCACTGCTGGGACACTTCCAGTCCTGGGGTCAGCTCTCACCCCAACAAACAATGTCCAGGGAAGCAAACGGAGCTGGAAGAGGGTCTGGAGCAGCAGAAACAGCTGAGGGAGCTGGGAAAGGGGATCAGCCTGGAGAAAAGGAGGCTCAGGGAACCTTCTGGCTCGGCACAAGTCCCTGACAGGAGGGGACAGCCAGGGGAGTTGGGCTCTGCTCCCAGGGAACAGGGACAGGGCAAGAGGAAACAGCTTCAAGCTGTGACAGAGGAGATTCAGGTTGAATATTTGGAACAATTCCTTCCCCAGAAGCGCTGTCCAGCCTGGCCCCAGCCTGCCCAGAGCAGGGGTGAATTCCCCGCCCTTGGAGGGATTTAAAAGCCGTGTGGATGTGGCACCTGGGGACACGGGTTAGGGGTGGCCTTGGCACTGCTGGGGGAACAGCTGATTTAGAGGCTTTTCCAACCCAAACGTTTCCACTGGAATGCACCAGCCCAGCTCCCCAGGGAAAGGAGCTGCAGGAACACAGGAGGGAACAGCACGACCAACCCAACGTACCACGATGTTGTTGGGGTCCATGGACTCCACAGCGTCCAGGAACTTGAACTGCACCTGCTGGTACTCACGGTGGTGCTCGAAGGTGAAGTGCTGCACGCCCCTCCGGGTGTCCAGCAGCTGCATGGTGATACCTGCAGGGTGCAGGGGGGACCTGGGTACCCCAAGAGAACCTCACGGCCCAAAAGATCACTCCCATCACTGGGCCCAGAGACACAGGTGTTTTTGGAAACTCACGGAGAATTTCACTCTTTTTCGCCCCCCTCCATGAGTCCAAGTCCCAAACCCACCCACGAAGCCCAGGCCGCTCGTTCTCCCCAGGGATACTTCTCATTATCCAGCAATTCCACTGCTAAGATGGGAAGTACCCATGCCCTGCTACCTCCAAAAGAGGGGAAAACAAACCCAAATCGTAAGGTACAACTCCAGAGAGCTCTCTGCTGAGGCAGGAGCTGTATTTCCACCAGCTGAGGAGCAGCTCCCTCTGAGATCCCACGGCCTGAGCAGCCCCCATGCTGCATGGGCCCAGGGTTAGGAGGGCAGGGGCAGCCCCAGAAGCCTCACCTGTCTTGCTGTAGCGTGGCCAGGTGTTCTTGGGAGCCGTCAGCCACATGCTGCGGACGTACTGCCGCTGCCTCTGCCTCGGCCTGGGGAGGGGAACACACAGGTCACAACCTGACTGGAGCACTGACAGGAGCAGGAATGAAACCATGTTAAAGGAAAAAATGAGACCCAATTTCTTCCCCACAGAGAGCTACGCAGAGCTGAGCCCAGAGCTCTACATTTGCCTTCAAGACACAACATACCTGTGCCTTACGTGCACCATCTAGGCCAGCCAGTGCCTCCAGCACCTCCGCTTCCAGAGCTTCTCTCCCTGCTTTTATCCCTGCCAAACTCTCAGCTGCCTCTGTGCTTCAAACACAGCTTCCCAGGTCCAATTAGGAGAGCCCCACATCCCTCTGACTCATCCCTCTTCCCTTCAAATGTCAACTGGATTAGTTTGAGTTGTACTCAAAAATGCACAGATTTATTGGTTCAGGAGCAATTTGGGATCAAGGCTACTCTGACGGAGTCACATCTCCTCAGAAAGGGATCACAGACTATCTTGAGCTGGAAAAGACCCACATGGGTTAATAACCCAACTCCTAGCTCTGCACAGGACAATCCCAAGGGACTGCAGCTTCTTCCCCAAGCACCAAATGCTCTTCCACAGACTCTCTCCCTCCTCCCACCTGCACTGCTGCAAGTTCAGACCATTCTTTGGTCTTCCAACCAGCTCATGGAAGTGGGGATTTTGTGGAAGACAGCGAGCACAGTGCAGTGGATAAATGCAGAGACATCACACCCAAGGAGCAACAGGTTCCCTGGGCCCCAGGAGCAAGTGCATGAGACACACTGAAGGTATTCAGGGTTCACTTTCTGTCCAGAGGCTCTGGAATGGCAACAAGGGATGAATGGTGGAGAAAGAGAAAATCTACATGTCTGCACTCTGTGAACTTGAGTGAAAGGACTCTGAAAGGTGGTTTGGAATAAATGAGAGGGGAAAGGAGCAAAAGGAAAAGCAAAAAGGAAAAGCAAAAAGGAAATGCCAGTAAAAGCCTGGAGAAGTCTTTCCCCACCTTGTACATATCACAGAAAATATTCCTCTGTCCCAGTAAACAACTGCTAAATGAGTAACACACCCTGAGCCCGGGATTACCTGCCCAGGTGTGGCACTGGGAACTCCATGAGCCCTGCCAAGGGCAGGACAGACACACCTCCTGGGACTTGGAAAGGGTTTCATATCAAATTCTGGACTAACCTCTGGTCCCCCAGCACAGCACGGGCCCCAAAGTATCTCTTCAACTCATTCTCTGGATTCAAGTTTCTGGAAGGTAGAAAGAAGAAAGAAAAGCTCCATCAGTTAAAAAGTTAAACTCAAGTCCCTCCATCAACACCCAGCACCCCAAAATGCCTCTGGAAAACGTCCAAACTGTCACACACTCCCCACAGATCACACACGGCGAGGAGAAAGGAGACGAACTGCCAGAACTGGAAGGGAAAGCCCTGCTCCATCAGACAGGCTTTCTTCCTGCTATGCTCCAGAGCTGGGGAATGCTGCTGCTGCCCTCTCCAGGGCAGCTGGGGCCTTAGCTGGGATGTTCCCGGGAAAAGCCTGAGCTCGGGAGCACAAGTGAATCCCATGTCGAGCTGCACACACCAGGGCTATTGGCACCTCTGCAGAGGCTCTGCCACAGAGGATCTGAGGCTGCAAGGTCCCTCAGGAGCCTAACCTGGTCCTGCCACCACTGCAGGCAGCAGAGAATCCCCGTCAGGACCAAACAGCCTCCAGAGGAGCAGATAGCAGCAGGGACGTGCACAGCCATCCCCACCCTTTCAATCAAGGTCGGTCACCCTGGGAAGATCGGATCTCAGATCCCGCTGGGAAGGGCTCAGCTCCCTTCCTCAGGGAGCAGACGGCCCATCACACCAAGGCAGGGGCAGGAGGGAGCCGCAGTACCTGTGCTCCACATAGAGCAGGGGCCGGCTGTCGGCGGTGATCCCACCCTGGCTCTGCGGTGCCAGCCTGGGGTCCTCGATCCTCTCCAAAAGGCTGTCGATGTCTTCCAGGTCATTTTCTTCCTTAAGAAAGGCAAAGCCAAGGCATTTATTACATGCTGAGTCACAGCAGCCTGCAGGTCACCCAGCACAGATCACGCAGCTGCCTCCAGCTCATCCTGATCCCTGCGTGAGGGGCTGTGGCTCTCCAGAGAATCCCAGAATGGCTTAGGCTGGAAGAGACCTTTAAGCTCATCATGTTCTACCTCTGCCACAGGCAGGGACACCTTCCACTGTCCCAGGGTGCTCCAAACTCTGGCCAGTCTGGCCTTGGACACTTCCAGGGATGGGGCAGCCACAGCTTCTTTGGGTACCCTGTGCCAGGGCCTCGTCACCCTCAGAGGGAAGAATTTCCTCCCAGTATCCCATCTAACCCTGCCCTCTGATAGTGGGAAGACATTTCCCCTTGGCCTGACACTCCAGGGCCCTGCCCAAAGACATTTTAAATATTTAAATAACCAACCTTCACCCTCTACTTTCCACCAAGTTACTGCTGTGAGCCTCATGACAAGGTCTCAAGCACTCGCATGACTTTAATCCAACTCTCCCACTCCCCATTTTCCAACCATCCCAGGAATCCATCCAGCTCCTCACATCCAACAGTTATACAACACTTTGACCCCGATTTCCCTCTATTTTCCCCCCAACAAACAACAAGTGACACATTTCTTGCGTGCCTGTTCCACATCCACCTCATGATGCCCATGGGTGGAACACAGCATTCCATTCAGGACACCCGAGCAGCACTGCCAGCCTGCCTTTTCAAGCTCAATTTAGCCCCTGTGTGTGGAGTGTACACAGGAAAGGGGTAATGTGCTCTGCATGGAAGTGCTGGAACAGAGCTTGCATTATCCCTCGTTGGCAAACCAAACTGCCTGGGTCTGGGTGTCCCCCCAGCCTCCAGCTGGCACAGGTGCCCCTGCTGCTCAACAGCCTTGGATTGGGAAAGGAAACAGGCTCTCCAAGAGGGTTCTCCACCTCAGGAACTCACCCCTGAGTGGAATTCCCAGGGCGGAGGTGGCCAGCTGGGCGCTGGCACTGCTGCCACAGCTGAGCCATTCACTCCAGAATCTGGTGGCTCAGCAAGCTGAGCAAAGAATCTCCCTGGGTTGAACAGGGAGGCTGGACTCCGTGATCTGGGAGGTCTTTTCCAAGCTTAAGGATTCTGCAGTTCCGTGGACAGTTCAGATTCAAACCTCACCAGAAAGCCAGCTCCCACCTGAACCTCACTCCTACTGAATTAAGAGGATCCATGACTTTAATCCAGCACTGGAAGGATGTGGAGCTGCTGGAATGAGTCCAGAGAAGGCCACAGAGATGTTCCAAGGGCTGGAGCCCCTTTCAGTGACTAACAGGGTTCCAAGAGAGCTGGAAAGAGACCCTGGAAATGGGGATAGGGTGATAGAACAGGTTGGACAAGGCTTGGAGCAACCTGGTCAGATGGAAGGTCTCCCTGCCCACAGCAGGGGATGGAATGAGATGAGCTTTAAGGTCTCTCCCAATCTAAACTACTTCATGATTCTAAATCATTCCATGATTCTAAAGAGGCTTCTTTAACTTTAAATTTTGAAATGGCTTTTTTGCCTTGAATGTCACCTTGGAATTCCCACTTTGCCAACCCCACTGGGGGAACCATCCTGGTCCCTGGCTCAGAACACACACAGACGTACCACAGTCTCTCCTGCTGAATTTTTCTTGGTTTTCCTTTTCTTTTTTTTCTTCCGTGGCTTGTTACTCGTTGCCAGCTGCAAAGACAAAGGGAAGAGCTGTCAGCATTCCCAGGAACTGCAGGGGTGGCAGCTCCACGGGAAGAAGAGCACTTCCCACAGGGATCAGCACACAGAGGGTCCTTAAATGAAGCCTAAATTCACTCTTTAGTGTTTGTAAGGGGGTAGAAATCAAGACACAAGGAGAAAATGGAGGAAAGCACCAAAGATTCACAAAGGGTTAAGCCTCAGCTGACTTTCACATCGATGTCTGAGGCTACGAAATCAGGAGAGAAACAAGTTTAGCTGTGCCAGGTGTGGAGGAAATGCTTCAGCATCTCTCAGTCCTCAGGATAAGTTGCACTTCTGCTTTTCCAGGGAGCAGGACAGTTCCCAATTTCATTCCCATTTCCACAGAAACCAACACCTGACAAAGGTCCCAGAGCCAGAGGGCCTCTCCCCACAGATGGAACTGCTTCAGCTCAGGGTGCTGGGGGGATTCCCCAACCCGACTGGTACAGCTGGGAAGCACATTTCCAGGATCTAGCAGGTAGCTCAGAAAGGATCACAGCACCACAGAATGGTTTGGGGTGGAAGAGACCTCAAAGTTTATCCAGTTCCTACCACCTGTCCAGGCAGGGACACCCTCCCCTAGACCAGGTTGCTCCAAGCCTTGTCCTGGCTCTACCCAAGAGCAGCAGCTGCCTGTGTCATAGCTGGAGCTCTGGGAGCAGCCACAGGTGTCCTGCAGTGCACAGCAAACTCACCGGGTCAGGATCCCTGCAGCTCACACAGGGACCCAACATCCAGAGCACTCACGGCCCCTGGGCTGGCAGAGGCCACTGGAATGCACACAGAGGACTTTGCTCCTCTGCCACCCAAAGCAGGGACACAAACCCCAAATGCACAGC